>JADBJO010004479.1:125466-140466 GCA_016801955.1 Conus betulinus
ATAAAGTGTCACGACAAACAACAGCGCTATGATTAATAAAATTCTAAGCCCCAGAACACTGCTTTCGTTATAAATAAAGTATCGTGACCCAAAACAGCGCCATCATTAATAAAGTATCATGACTCAAAAAGCAGCGCCATCATTAATAAAGTATCGTGACCCAAAACAGCACCATCATTAATAAAGTATCGTGACACAAAACAGGGCCATCATTAAAAAAAAGTATCGTGAACCAAAACAGCGCCATCATTAATAAAGTATCGTGACCCAAAACAGCACCATCATTAATAAAGTGTCGTGACACAAAACAGCGCCATCATTAATAAAGTATCGTGACACAAAACAGCGCCATCATAATGAAATATCCTGACAGACCAGAGCAGTCATTAATACAATATCCAGACACAAAACAGCGCTGTCATTAATAAAGTATCCTATCACACAGAACATCAAGGTATCCCGACACAAAACAGAGTTATCATCAAGGTATCCCGATACAGAACAGCGCGTCAACATCAAGGTATCCTGATACAGAACAGCGTCAACATCAAGGTATCCCGATACAGAACAGCGTTAACATCAAGTATCCCGATACAGAACAGCGTTAACATCAAGGTATCCTGACATGGAACAGCGTTATCATTTAAGTATATCCTGACACAGAACAGCGTTATCATTAAAGTATCCTGACACAGAACAGCGTTATCAATAAGATATCTTATCACAGAACAGCGTTATCATTAAAGTACGTTATCATTAATAAAGTGTCCTATCACAGAACAGCGTTATCATCAAAGTACGTTATCATTAATAAAGTACCCTATCACAGAACAGCGTTATCGTTAAAGTATCCTGACACACAACAGCGCTATCATTAAAGTATCCTGACACAGAACAGCGTTATCATTAAAGTATCCTGACATAGAACAGCGTTATCATTAAAGTATCCTGATATAGAACAGCGTTATCATTAAGATATCCTATCAAAGAACAGCGTTATCATTAAAGTATCCTGACACAGAACAGCGCTATCATTAAAGTATCCTGAAACAGAACAGCGTTATCATTAAAGTATCCTGACACAGAACAGCGTTATCATTAAAGTATCCTGATATAGAACAGCGTTATCATTAACGTATCCTGACATAGAACAGCGTTATCATTAAGATATCCTATCACAGAACAGCTATCACAGAACAGCGTTATTAAAGTATCCTGACACAGAACAGCGCTATCATTAAAGTATCCTGACACAGGACAGCGTTATCTCTACGATATCTTATCACAGAACAGCGTTATCATTAAAGTACGTTATCATTAATAAAGTATCCTATCACAAAAACAGCGTTATCGTTAAAATATCCTGACATCGAACAGCGTTATCATTAAAGTATCCTGATATAGAACAGCGTTATCATTAAAGTATCCTGACATAGAACAGCGTTATCATTAAAGTATCCTGACATAGAACAGCGTTATCATTAAAGTATCCTTAGAACAGCGTTATCATTAAAGTATCCTGACATAGAACAGCGTTATCATTAAAGTATCCTGATATAGAACAGCGTTATCATTAAAGTATCCTGACATAGAACAACGTTATCATTAAGATATCTTATAACAGAACAGCGTTATCATTAAAGTATATCTGATATAGAAACAGCGTTATCATTAAAGTATCCTGACATAGAACAGCGTTATCATTAAAGTATCCTGACAACGAACAGCGTTATCATTAAAGTATCCTGACATAGAACAGCGTTATAATTAAAGTATCCTATCACAGAACAGCATTATCATTAAAGCATCCTGACATAGAAGAGCGTTATCATTAAAGTATCCTGACATAGAACAGCGTTATCATTAAAGTATCCTATCACAGAACAGCGTTAACATTAAAGTATCCTGACACAGACCAGCGTTGTCATTAAAATATCCTGACATTGTACAGCGCGTTCTCATTAAAGTATCCTGACATGGAACAGCGTTCTCATTAAGATATCCTATGACAGAACAGCGTTATCATTAAACATTTTACATAGAACAGCGTTATCATTAAAGCATTCTTACATAGAACAGCGTTATCATTAAAGCATTCTTACATAGAACAGCGTTATCATTAAAGTATCTTATCACAGAACAACGTTATCATTAAAGCATTCTTACATAGAACAGCGTTATCATTAAAGTATCTTATCACAGAACAGCGTTATCATTAAAGTATCTTATCACAGAACAGCGTTATCATTAAAGTATCTTATCACAGAACAGCGTTATCATTAAAGTATTCTTACATAGAACAGCATATCATTACTCAAGTATTATGACACAGACTACGGTTATCGTTGATAAAGTATTCTGATTCAAAGCTGTGCTATCATTAACATAAGTCTCCTAACACAGGACAAGCGCAATTAAATAAATTAAAGTAGCATAACACACAACAGCGCTATCATTTTAATTGAAGTGCTGTTACCACACAACAGCGCTATCATTTTAATTAAAGTGCTATTACCACACAACAGCGCTATCATTTTAATTAAAGTGCTATTACCACACAACAGCGCTATCATTTTAATTAAAGTGCTATTACCACACAACAGCGCTATCATTTTAATTAAAGTACCATGACACACAACAGCGCTATCATTTTAATTAAAGTACCATGACACACAACAGCGCTATCATTTTAATTGAAGTACCATGACACACAACAGCGCTATCATTTTAATTAAAGTATCATGACACAGAACAGCGCTATCATTTTGATTAAAGTGTCACTACCGTATACCCGTGCTATCATTTCAATTAAAGTGTCATTACCACACAACAGTGCTATCGTTTTAATTAAAGTATCATGTCACAGAACAGCACTATCATTTTGATTAAAAAGTCACTACCCCATAACAGTGCTATCATTTTAACTAAAGTGCCATGACACAGAACAGTTCTATCATTTCAATTAAAGTATTATGATGACACAGTGTACAGTGCTATCATTTTAATTAAAGTGTTATGACACAGTACAGTGCCATCATTTTTAATTTTAGTGTTATGACACAGTACAGCGCTATCATTTTAATTAAAGTATTATGACACAGTACAGTGCTATCGTTTTAATAAATGTATCATGACACAGAACAATTCTATCATTTTAATCAAAGTATTATGACACAGTACAGTGCTATCATTTAAAAGTATCAAAACACACAAGAGAGTTATAATAACGCATCCTGACACAAAACAAAACAGTGCTATCATTAATAAAGAATAATAAGACACTACAGTGCTGTAACAATTAAAGTATACAACATTGCTATATCATTAGTAAAGTACCCCAACGCTGAACAGTACTATAATTGATAAAGAATTCTGACACAGAACAGTGCTAACATTAATAACATTTTTTGACACAGAACAGTGCTGTCAGTAATAAAGTATCCCGACACAGAACAGTGATTTTTTTTTTTTAAAAAAAAATCTTATGACACAAAACAGTGCTATCATTATGAAATATTATAAAGAACACTGCTATCATTACTAAAGTATATTGACAAAGAACAGCGCTATCATTACTAATGTACGCTGACAGAACAGCACTATCATTAATAAAGTATGTTGACACAGTAAAGTATGTTGACACAGAACAGCGCTATCATTAATAAAGTATGTTGACACAGAACAGCGCTGTCATTAATAAAGAATGTTGACACAGAACAGCGCTATCATTAATAACGTATGTTGACACAAGAAGAACAACACTATCATTAATAAAGTATGTTAACACAGAACAGCGCTATCATTAATAACGTATGTTGACACAAGAACAACGCTATCATTAATAAGTATGTTGACACAAGATCAACGCTGTCATTGATAAAGTATGTTGACACAAGATCAACGCTGTCATTGATAAAGTATGTTGACACAAGAACAACGCTATCATTAAATAAAGTATGTTGACACAGAACAGCGCTATCATTAATAAAGTATGTTGACACAGAACAGCGCTATCATTAATAAAGTATGTTGACACAAGAACAGCGCTATCATTAATAAAGTATGTTGACACAGAACAGCGCTATCATTAATAAAGTATGTTGACACAGAACAGTGCTATCATTAATAAAGTATATTGACACAGAATAAATAAATCACTAATCAAATATGTTGACACAGAACAGCGCTGTCATTATAAAGTATGTTGACACAGAACAGAGCTATTATCAATAACTATCATGACAGAAAACAGTGCTACTATCAATAACTATCATAACAGAAAACAGTGCTACTATCAATAACTATCATGACAGAAAACAGTGCTACTATCAATAACTATCATAACAGAAAACAGAGCTATTATTGATAAAGTATCATGACACAGAACACATGTTATCAATAATAAAGTATCCTGACACAAAACAGTGCTATCATTCATAAAGTACCCTGACACATTGAATGTAATGATTCATTAATAAAGTACCCTGGTACAGAATGAATATAATTAATCTTGAAGTGTCTTGGGGGCCGGAATAGCTCGGTTTGTAGAGCACCGGATTCGTAATCTTGGTGATCTGGGGTTAAGGGTTCGAATCTCCGCCGGGTTGTTTCGGTACAGGGGGTTTTTTTCCCCTCGGAGTTAACATTGATTCTCACTCCATTTCCAAAACAGTCCGAATAACGGTATAAACGGAGGTTCCGTGTGTGAATGCACGCATAACATCTCGCACACACGTAAAATCCCATCATCAACTTTTGGAAGAGAAGGCCAGTTTCGCTGTTGGTATGGATGTTACGTTACACCTAACATGCACTCTGCGTGAAAAATTAAAAGAATGAAAGAGTTGTTAAATTGAATGAACGATATTGACTGAATGACACGGGAAACGACTGGATGAAGCGCCAACAGGCAGCTCTTCAGTCAGTTCTACCCAGGTAGGCAGCCCGTTGTGTAAACGAGAATGTGGATTGTAAAGCGCCTAGAGCTTGGTCTCTGGCCAGGGATAGGCGCTGCATTAAGTTCTCTCTTTAAAGAAAAAAAAGTATCATGGCAAAAAACAGTCATCATTAATCTGGAAGTATCCTGATACAAATCAGCGCCATCACTGATCTGGATGCATGGCAGGGCACAGAACGGGGCCCATCAAGGTGTGTTGTCACTGACATGTGTTGGACATCAGCGGGAGAAAGGGTCTAGTTGTTAGACAACTTGCTATGGAAAAGCAGGAAATCCCGCCAAACCATGATGCCAGCCTCCCAGGGAACTTGTATCTTTCCTTCTCCACTACTCTCTGAGAGGAGAGCTGGGGGCAAGACCTTCACAGGACACGATGGCCCGGGGTCCGTGGTCGCACGCAGGTAGTGCGGGTAAAAGAACCCATAGCAACAAGTTCTGTTCTGGCAAAATTATGGGGGAAATCCGCTGCGATCCATTAATTCACATGCACACAGACAAAAACAAAACAAAACAAAACAAAACAGTGGCATCATACATTGACGGAGGAAGCAGACCAACCGTCCAATTTTAACAGTAACATAACAGAGGACAAGACATGTATACACTACAATGACATTACAATGCACACACATAACAAAACGAAACACTATACAATGCATCCAATAATGATGAACACTTATATGCGCCCTATCTCTACCGAGCTCAGGGCGCTTACAAAAAGCAAACACGTAACAAAACCAAATCGAATGTTCAAAACACCTGTCTACATGCACTTGCACCAAAGGAACATGCTTACGCTCACCAACAAATCAACATTTCATATTTCCGTCCACTTCACCATATCAACCCCTACACACGCACGCACGCACACACACACACACACACACACACACACACACACACACACACACACACACGCACGCACGCACGCACGCACGCACGCACACACACACACACACACACACACACACACACACACACACACACACACACACACACTATCTGCACACCACAGATACTGTCACAGAGCGGCAAAAAAGAAGAACATAATATGGCATAAGTTCTAAACTGAAAGGTCAATGAAGGGAAGAAGAAAGGCATTTGGATTATAAACGAGTTTTCAGCCAGGATTTTGAAAGAGCAGTGAATACGGAGTTACTGACAGAAAATGGAAGTTCATTGCACAGAATCTATTCACGTAAGAAGAAAACACCCAGACCTGAAGACCTGACCACATGTTTTGGATTAGCTCTGTGACAGGTGCGTCTCTTGTCTAAAGAATGAAGAGTACGTGACAGGCTGCACAGATGAATGAAGACAACGTGACAGGCTGCACAGCTGAATGAAGACAACGTGACAGGCTGCACAGATAAATGAAGACAACGTGACAGGCTGCACAGATAAATGAAGACGACGTGACAGGCTGCACAGATAAATGAAGACGACGTGACAGGCTGCACAGATAAATGAAGACGACGTGACAGGCTGCACAGATAAATGAAGACAACGTGACAGGCTGCACAGATAAATGAAGACAACGTGACAGGCTGCATAGATAAATGAAGACGACGTGACAGGCTGCACAGATAAATGAAGACAACGTGACAGGCTGCATAGATAAATGAAGACGACGTGACAGGCTGCACAGATAAATGAAGACAACGTGACAGGCTGCATAGATAAATGAAGACAACGTGACAGGCTGCACAGATGAATAAAAACAACGTAACAGGCTGCACAGATGAATGGAGACAACGTGTCGGGGTGTTCAGATGAATGAAGAGAACGTGTTGAGATGGACAGCTGAACAAGTTGAGACAAGTTAGTGTCAAAAATGAAGTTCCAACAAACAAAGCGGTGCTGTGCCAGTGAAACAGATGTAGCAGTGCATGGACAGTTTGTGTTCTAACCCGACAGAGAAAGCCAGCGTAGATCGGAGAGCACTCGGAAAGGAACTCATCTGTTCTCTTTTTGATAGTTTGAAAAGCAGCCCAATTCATAAGTCCTGTACTGGAGTTGTCAGACGCAGAGGAGATACGGCAAGTAAAGCGCTGCAGCAGACTAGTATAAAGAGAGCCAGAGATTTGATCAGAATTGTTGAATGTCTGTGAAACGTAAAGATCCAGTGTCTGTGAAAGGTAAAGATCCAGTGTCCGTGAAACGTAAACATCCAGTGTCTGTGAAATACAGAGATCCTGTATCTGTGAAACGTAAAGATCCTGTGTCTGTGAAACGTAAGGATCCTGTGTCTTGGAACATAAAGATCCAGTGCCTGTGAAACGTAAAAATCCAGAGTCAGTGAAACGTAACGTTCTAGTGCAGCCAATCCTTCGGACCTCAGCGCAGGTAGTGTGGCATAATTTACTGCCCTGGACACTCATTATGAGGGTTTCATCAGACACTACACCCCGATGTTCGGCTGTAGTCAGACCAGTCTGTTCTGAGTCCGGAAGAATAATGGCTCCAGCAGAAACTTTGATCAGAACAGCTTCTTTTAATACAATACAATAGCCTGCAACACAACTCAGCTCTTAACCAAACAATGCAACGCGCAGACAGTAGCTGGTTGATTACCCAGCGGATTCCGTGCATGGCAAAACTCTATACAACACGGACAGTGTGAAGTGTGTGCACAATGACTCACCACTCAGCGACGGTACTATATACCAGCGCATGAAAAACAAACACACAAAACAACAAACAAAAACAAAAACGTCGGGGGAAGTGGCGGGGGGGGGGGGGGGGGGGGGGGGGGGGATAACACAATCAGAAAAGATTCCTTTATGACAGTGTTAACAGACAACATGTATGTTACCCTACATAGAAAAAGAAGGGGATTATAAACGGGGGAAAGCGGAATCACAGCCAAGGTTGTGACACAACCGTGACGTGGTCTGCACCTCCCTCCTTTCTGTGTCGCCTTCCGTGATTGGCCGGCCAGGTCAGTCACCGTCCTTCTGGTCACTGCCATTCCACATTATATTGATCAGTGACTGGACCATAGCAGTCCTCTAACTGAATGGCCAGCGTTGCGGACTGGGATCATAGCTGGGATAGTCTGTCCGGGGCCAGTGACCGCTAGGTGGACACGCTAACCCCGCCAGTGGTCATCCTGTCGCTGACAGTTCTGGACACTGTCCACACAACACAGGAAGTGGGGAGTCCAGGCAACTGGGCTATATATGATTGTAACGCTGTTAAGCGGTAAGTAAAGGTGCAAAGTGCGAAACAACTCAAAACGATCACTTGTCAGAACAGACCAATGAAAGGTAATGAACACAGGAATAGGGCAGTCACAATGAATGATTCATGGTTTTGATTCCTTCCTCCCATAAAGGTGACAACGTAATATTAGACGACAACCGATGCCACAGACACAGAACAGTGATGACTATAGGACACCAGAACAGTGATTACTACAGGACACCAGAACAGTGATGACTATAGGACACCAGCATCTTAACGCTTCAAACCATTGTCCCTCTAAATGACAAACATGGAACACCTGTTGAGAAATCCAAGACACGTTCTCGCCTCACCTGGGTAAGTCAGGAGGCCCCTGTGATCAGTCAGAATTGTTGATTTCAGCCTGCACAGACCGTACAGCATGAAGAACTAACTGGACCCATGGAATCACATGCCATCATCGGACAGACACACGCACACACATATACAGACACACTGCGCTGGAAGCGGAGAATGGGGGCCACTGGCGCACTCTCACTCAGCATCACAAGCCATCTGAAGGCGAGAACAGCGAAATGGGGGGAACAGCACTGACAGATCAACATCAGACCCATCAACAGTTCCTGTCGGCATTGGTCCCGTCCCCCCTTCATCCTCCTCCTCTTCACTCCTCCTCTCCCACCCCCCCCCCCCCCCCCCCCCCCCCCCCCCTCTGAAACCACGCCCCTCGCCTTGGCGCCAAGCTTTTCCATTGGCCCAACCGTGCGACTTGTGGAATTCGACAGAGCGTGCCAAAACCTCTCCCAGCTAACTTCATTAGCTACACTGGCACCACCGGCCATTCTTTTCCTAATTTTTTTTTTTAGAAGAGCAGGGGATTGGGGGTAGGGAGGGGGTAGGAGGAGAGGTAGCTCCTCCCAAATGAGAGTGGATGCTGCATGTGTCAAAGACTCCACAAACTACAGCAGGGAGAGCGGAACCACGCGAGAGCGTCGGAGCCCGGATAAACGGCGCCTTCCTGTCAGTTTCCGCGAAGCGAAAACGGCGTTTGGGGTGGTGGTGTGTTTTCGGTAACTTAATTCCCATTATTCAAATGGCTAATCTTTCTTAATTTGTTTTGAAAAACAAAACGGGCTGTAGGGGACGAAGGCTGGCATGAAGAGTGCTGAGGGCTGTGGCCATCATTGCAGCTTACATGTTGGGGGGCTGAGATCTGTTGATACTGGGTCGTTATATCTACTGAAGGGAGACTGATGCTCATGACTGATGTTCATCACGATCAGCTAGAGCGTGAGATGGTTGCACTGTGCAGCCTGTTGCATAATGCCATTCTGTAGTGCTGACCTTGCCCCTTCTCATCTGCACTGTACTCTGATGAGTTGCACAGTACTGTATTGTGCTGAGTTGTGCAGTACTGTACTGTGCTGAGTTGTGCAGCACTGTACTGTGCTGAGTTGTGCAGCACTGTACTGTGCTGAGTTATGCAGCACTGTACTGTCTTGAGTTGTGCAGTACTGTACTGTGTTGAGTTGTGCAGTACTGCGCTGTGCTGAGTTGCACAGTACTGTACTGTGCTGAGTTATGCAGCACTGTACTGTCTTGAGTTGTGCAGTACTGTACTGTGCTGAGTTATGCAGCACTGTACTGTGTTGAGTTGTGCAGCAGCACTGTATTGTGCTGAGTTGTGCAGTACTGTACTTGTGCAGTACTGTACTGTGTGAGTTGTGCAGTACTGTACTGTGCTGAGTTGTGCAGCACTGTACTGTGTTGAGTTGTGCAGTACTGTACTGTGCTGAGTTGTGCAGCACTGTACTGTGTTGTGTTGTGCAGTACTGTACTGTGCTGAGTTGTGAAGCACTGTATTGTGCTGAGTTGTGCAGTACTGTACTGTGCTGAGTTGTGAAGCACTGTATTGTGCTGTGTTGTGCAGTACTGTACTGTGTTGTGTTGTGCAGTACTGTACTGTGTTGAGTTATGCAGCACTGTACTGTGCTGAGTTATGCAGCACTGTACTGTGTTGAGTTGTGCAGTACTGTACTGTGCTGAGTTGTGCAGTACTGTACTGTGTTGAGTTGTGCAGCACTGCATTATGTTGAGTTGTGCAGTACTGAACTGTGCTGAGTTGTGCAGTACTGTACTGTGTTGAGTTGTGTAGTACTGCGCTGTGCTGAGTTGTGCGGTACTGTACTGTGCTGAGTTATGCGGTACTGTACTGTGTTGAGTTGTGCGGTACTGCACTGTGCTGAGTTGTGCGGTACTGCGCTGTGCTGAGTTGTGCGGTACTGTACTGTGTTGAGTTGTGCAGTACTGCGCTGTGCTGAGTTGTGCAGTACTGTACTGTGTTGAGTGTGCAGTACTGCGCTGTGCTGAGTTGTGCAGTACTGTACTGTGTTGAGTTGTGCAGTACTGTACTGTGCTGAGTTGTGCAGTACTGCGCTGTGCTGAGTTGTGCAGTACTGCGCTGTGCTGAGTTATGCAGTACTATACTGTGCAGTTCTGTGCAGTTCTGTGCCGTGCTGAGTTGTGCAGTACTATACTGTACTGAGTCGAGCAGGACTTTACAGTGCTGTGATGTGCAATATTGTACTGTGCTGAGTTGTTGTGCATACTGTACTGTCCCGTGCTGAGTGGTGCAGTGCTGTGATGTGCTGAGTTGCGCAGTATTGTACTGTGCTGAGTTGTTGTGCATACTGTGCTGCGCTGTGCTGAGTTGTGCAGTGCTGTGTGATGTGCTGAGTTGTGCAGTATTGTACTGTGCTTGTCTCTGCAGCACTGTACTGTACTGTTCAGTGTTGTGTGCAGTACTGCACTGTACTGTGCAGTACTGCACTGTACTGTGTTGCATTGTTCCAAGTTGTGCAGCACTGTACTGTACTGTTCAGTGTTGTGCAGTACTGCACTGTACTGTGTTGCATTGTTCCAAGTTGTGCAGCGCTTTACTGTACTGTGCAAGCTTAGGCAATACTGCACTGTACTGTGGTGTACTGTTCTGAGCTGTGCAGCACTGTACTATATACTGTGGTGTTCTAGTTTGATAGGTCAACCTGAGGAACACAACAGGTAAACTTTCCTAGCATTTATGACCCTCCTCTATCCCCCACCCCACCCCAGAAATCACTTTATCAGGTGACGTTGACGAGAAATCATTTTATCAGGTACTGTTGACGAACATGTACAGCAGAAAAATCACTTTAAGACTAGAGTAAACTGGACAAACATGTAGCGCAGAATAAATTACTTTTACACGTGAACTTGCCAAACATGTACAGCACACACACACACACACACACACACACACACACACACACACACACACACACACACACACACACACACACACACTTGAAAAACACTGACAGCAAAAAAGAAAATCATTTAACATGTAAATGACAAACATTTATAGCTATAGACACACACCTCTCCCCAATCGCTTTATCAGGTAAACTTGCCAAACATGTGCAGCTAAAATGGTCACTCTAACACCGATGTAAACTGGACAAACGGTGTACAACAGGAGGAAAATTATATTTAAGTTTACCAAATACGTAAAAAACAAAAAACTTTAAGGGGTTAAAGTTAAAAATCACTTTATTAGATAAAGCTGACAAACTTCAAAAAAATCATTTTAAACTTGTCTAGTAAGCAGACACACAAAAAAAAAATACTTTAAGGGGTGAACTCGAAAATTATTTTATTAGGTAAAGTTGACAAACATATACAACAAAATAAAGTTACTGTAAGACGCAAACTTGACGAACATTAGTAACAGAAAAAATTACTTCAACTGATAAAGTTGACAAACATTTACAGAATAAAAAATCACTTTAAATGGGTACACACGTACACCACAATATCCGTTTTCACAATTGAATTCGACAAGCACGTACAGATGAAAAAAGTCACTTAACTGGTTAAACTTTACAGACATGTATTGCAGAAGAAAAAAAAAAAATTATAGTGAAACTTGACAACCATCTATAACAGAAAAAAAATCCATCTATTTTGGCAGGTATGTTAACTTGACAGACATGTAGAGAAAACACCTACTTTGACAGGTAAATATGATATACATTAACAACAACAGCACATAGCAGCTCTGAATTCTGCACTCCATGAGCAACTATGAAAGATTAGTCATGCAATCCTAGAAATCCGCAACCCAAAGAAATCAGTTGTATGTCATAATATATGCTACAAAAAATTATTCAGTGTACTACAATACAGCACAGTGCAAGATACCACAAGAAAGCAGAGAGCCATAGACACAATAAAGCACTCACAAAAAACTACAATACAGTACAGTACAATACAATACAATGCAATAAACCAGAGTGCAACATATTACAACAAAGAACTTTGCAATGAATTACAACAAAGCATAATACAATTTACCGCAATAAAGTCGAGTAGAATATAATTATTACAAAAAAGCACAAAGCAACATACAATGGTAAAGCATAGTGCAATCTTCTCTAAAAGACATTGCAATATATTGCAATAAAGCAGTATGTAATATGCTACAATGCTGTGAATATTGAACAGTGTAATGTATCACAATACAGCACAATACAGCACAACTGATGTAATAGATGTAACTCAGCACGGAGCTACAAAGTCCATTGAGTTCAATGCGGTACATTAACAAAACAATGCTATACACGCGATAAAGCAAGGTGCAGTATATGACAATAAAGCACATAGCAGCGCAGTAGAACACAGCACAATTCAACATACAACAATAAAGCAGAGTGCAAAGCGATACATTACATCGTGTTTTTATGCGTTAATTCGTGTCTCGCCTTAGTATAAAAGAACATATTAGGAGACAAGTAAGGACAAAGTCATATAGTTGCAATGTACAGGTGACTAAAACTTCTTGTGGTGCGCAGTCACATGAAGGTGTATGTTCTGTACAACAGGTCACCACTGGTGCCATACACCAGTGACTAAACATAAATCTTCCTGTGGCTTACCGTCATGTAAAGGTGTATGTATTACATAACAGTTCACTTCACTACAGAAGGTCAATGAAGTATAATGCAATATTCTAGTGTGTTACCAACTGCCTGTTTGATTGGGAGTCGGCATGCAGGGACCAGTCAATTGGTCAGCAAGAGGAAAGAACACTAACTAAGTAATCTCACTGGGCACCACCCAATCTACAGAAAGCGAGATGCATGACAGCACAAATTCCACGTAGAATGTAAATCAAACCTTTACAAGTAACCTGTTGCTCTCACAACACGCGGGAGAAGGGCATAAAATAGGGACTCATAAGACTGAATACCCTAAATAGCTTAAAATTCAAAGGGGGACACAAACTGAAATGCTTCTGAGGAAGCTTTACAACTACTGAGAAATCACGCCCCACGCACAGGGGAGCTCTCTATTGCACTGCTCAAAGTAGAATACAGTCACACAACACCTCAAACTTTCAAGAGAAAAAGACTTCCAGAGGAAAAGAAAACAACTGATGTCTCCATGCTCTTCAGTGCCTGACAGTCCCCGCTGAGAGGTGTCACAAAGGATACACTAATCAAGGGGGGAAACTCAGCATCCTAGGTTGGAATCCTTCCACAGTCAAACGTCAGCCTCTTGGCTCACGTGCAGCTTCCCACAACGACCTTTCACAAGAGAGAGAGAGAGAGAGAGAGAGAGAGAGAGAGAGAGAGAGAGAGAGAGAGGAGAGAGAGAGAGAGAAACGGAGAATTGCTCGAAGATCAGTCGTTAGGAAGCCACAGTTCTGGCTTAAGAATTCACTATAAAGTTCACATTTTCTTTCACTACACACAAAAGAAGTCTCTTTTTTTTTCCAATACATAGTCTTTAGGGGGGGAAAGGGGCAAGCTCCGCATTCACCATGCATTTTTTGATACTGTAGCGTGGCGGTAAGTTACAGGCTTCATTCTCCGGCCGCTGTCATCTGGCCGAAGGAGGAGAGGGGACAGACAGAACTCCTCCCGTTGAGGCACCACTCCCGCCGCTGACATGACATGACCAGGATATGACCAGGACAGGACACGACAGCAGAGCTGGGGGAAAATGTCCCGGTCTAAGTCCTTTTTCATTAGTACAGAGTATTTTTTTCCCCGAAGGAAGGAGGGAAAGAGGGGTGAGAATCAGTTGATTAACGATATGATAAGAGAAAAATTCTTGGGATAGATAATTTTGACACTCTGGAAAGGAAAGGATCAAAATATCAAATAACGCGGAATTCTTAAACTGTTTTTTTTTTTTTAAACATGATAGTCCATTCCCCATACACCAAGAACTCACCTTAATCCGCCTGACAGTACAAGGTGACCACAGGGGAGTACAGGCGCTGGGCCCTCGTGCAACTCACACACAGTGCCAGAGCCGACAGTCAACGGTAAGGGGGGTCGGGGTGGGGGGACGAAGAGGGGGGTGGATGGGTATCGGTCCCAGTCAATCTTTCTCTTCACGGATCAAAAGGGGTCACAGCCCGTTTGGGTTGACTTGAAGAAGAAACTCATAAAAAAAGGACAAGCCAAAAGGGGGCGACAACCGATGGCTGACACAGAAGCTAACACAGACCTTTGTGTGGCGCACCGTCATATGTAATGTATGACAGTTCACATCACTATACTGGTCAGTGGTGGTAATGCAATGCAATATACCAATACTACAACATAACCCTGTGGTGCACCGTCATATGTAATGTATGACAGTTCACATCACTATACTGGTCAGTGTGGTGTAATGCAATATATCAGAAACCAATAACCCTGTGGTGCACAGTCACAAGAAGGTGTATGTAATGTATGACAGTTCACCTCACTATGGTGGTCATTGTAGTATAATGCAATATACCAGTGACTACAAACACACCCTGTGGT
>JADBJO010004479.1:150466-175466 GCA_016801955.1 Conus betulinus
GCAGGGACAGTTTAATAGTAACAAGACAGTTTGGCATTCTAATGACATTAATAAGAACAGGACAGTTTGGCAGTATCGGACGAATGTTGCAACAAAAATTAAAAGAAAGAAAAATAGAAACAGGACTGGCTACTTTCGGTGGATTTCCTGCTCACTTCACAGTCCTCAGTAAATGCTCTCTCGCGGTGCTCTCTACTCGGCATGCGTCTGCATGGACACAGAGAAATAAACAGTTATATTCTAGTTGATTTTATGAGTATTAATGTCGTCGTCTCTTGAATAATGAACACATCCGGACATCCGTGTGTGTGTGTGTGTGTGTGTGTGTGTGTGTGTGATGGTGAATAGTAAAAGTGAATAGCAAGTTCAAATCTTGATCAAAAGAAAATCCATTTCTTCATCCTAAAAGAAGAGGTTCAAATGCTCACGACGTGAAAGACATTCTCGATGCATCAGTTGATAAACGTTTCCGTCTCCACCACAAGCTGAGGCCGATCAACGGGACGTCAGCTGACACTCTAACAGAAAGCCATGGGGGATAACTTGGGTAGGACATTTATTCAAATGTTCGCCCGGTTAAAAGAAATCAACCTTGGCAAAACATATGTCGCAATCGTTTGGACATCGTGATTGGAGAACAGGGTCGGTTGTGAACTGAAATATAACATCTGTCAAAATAGATAAAGAAATACCTGTCAGCGTTGTCGTCGGTAAGTCAGTGCATGCTTCGGTCCAATGCCAATGCCTTTTTTTTTTTTTAAACGATGGTGTCAGTTGTCCCTTTCTCGTCTGGTAGTCCTGGAGTCATCAAAGCAGGTATGATCAAAGCAGTTATGATCAAAGCACTTACGATCATCTTCTGCACTTCGTGGGAAATTATTGCACTCCAGGAAGTGAGCCACTGCCGTCTGTGTTGAGTGTCGCCGCTCTCCGATTGGCGGTTGTGGAACGTGAGGGCTACCTCACTGGCTGGCTTCAGTGGCTGCTTGACATTTCCCTGACATGTGCTGGCCTCTGTCTTGACATTTCCCTGACATTGGCCTCTGTCTTGACATTTCCCTCACATGCGCTGGCCTCTGTCTTGACATTTTCCCCGACATGTACTGGCCTTTCTCTTGACATTTTCCCCGACATGTGCTGGCCTCTGTTGGACAGCATTTTTTGTAGGTGGCATCAGTTCTCCTCCCCTGACTCTCTGTAGTTTCTTGCATGTGATGCAGTCCATCAGAACACATAGAGCAAGGCTGGAACACACTATCACTTTATTCCATAGTTACCATGCTAAGGCTGCCATGGGCTGTTCTGCAGTTACTAACGCTTTGTCCCCAAGATATGGAAATCAGTACGTCACTTATCCACAATGGAAATGCCCAGCTGGAGTTTGAATCGTCCAATGTGCGACGTGTGGGTCACATTGCGTTAGTACATGCAAGACAGTGGCAAAGGAGGAAGAAGGGGAGAAGAACAAAGAAGAAGAAGAAGAAGTAGATGGAGGAGGAGGAAGAGGGAAAAACAGGAGGAGAAAGAAGAGGAACAGGAGGAGAAATGCCCGCAGCCACAACGAAGCACGAATCCAAACAATGACCATTGAACGTTCTTCATAGGTGATTCCTGCTGATGCCAGAAAGAACGTGTTCCATCAAACACGCTCTACTTGCATGCGCGCACTCGCTCGTGCGCATACACGCACACACAAAATTCGCGCGCGCGTACATGTCGAATGTTAAGGACATGATGTAGAGCCATGTCAAGTTGTCTGTAGTTCAGCCGATTGCAGAATGCAGCTGAGGACTGATAGAAAAGGAGGATCACGACACTATTGAAGGGTACCACACTATACCGGCAAAGCGTAGAAGTCTCACTGCTGTCAAATGTTGATGTAAACAACATCTCTGGACTTGCTGCTGGGAGCCATATAAAAACCCCCCCCCCCCCCACCCCCACCCCTCCATCCAGCCCCAATCCTCTTTATTTGCTTTTTTTTTTTTGTTTTGTTTGCTTTTGTCCGTGGTTGATAAAGTGTTGTCATTGTTGATAATGTGTGGCCAGTGTTGTAAAGCAGTCACGTGTGTGTGTGTGTGTGTGTGTGTGTGTGTGTGTGTGTGTGTGTGTGTGTGCGCGCTAAAATTTTTTCACATTTCAGTCCAACAAGATCGGTCAACTTTAAGCGCAGTTAGAAAATTTCACAGCATTTGAACTGTTTCAGTGTGGCAGCGCACAGGCTACCATCCACAGGACTGCTCAGGAGGCCATGCTGCAAGACAGGAGGAGGAATGACGTTAGAACGTCAGTGGCCAGTCTCTCCTGGTCTCTTAAAGCATAAGGATTTAACCCATTTAAACAAAAAGGAAGGAATCACCTCTGTAAAGCGTGCCATCGTGCCTTTGGGCTGGCTTTTACAACGCACTTTGTGCTTTCTTTCGCGCTGGATTCTTCGATGATCGCCGAGAAATGTCGACTAAAACGGAGAAAAATATTTTCTCGCCGTCTTTTAACAAAATCGCGAGCGTCGTTTAGTTTCCATAGAAACGGTAAGCAAGTGATTGCTCGTTCCCTTTTGCTGTGGTTTTGTCGAACATGTTAAAAAACCGAGAACCTTTTTTTGTTTGTTTGTTTTTGTTGTGTTTTGTTTTGTCTGGGGTTTGTTCGTGCGTTTGTTTGTGTTGTATGCAATAGCATTCAGGAAAAGGACAGTGGGGAAAAAGACTGAAATCACATGAACCAAGTTACTCGTGAGAGAGACCAACTGATTGCCTATGGCCACATCAAAGGCATTCTTTTCCCGTCTGGCCGACCACGCTGTGTATGGGGATTCCAACACCATTAGTTGGCTATAGACATAGACCCTCATTCAGGTCATCCCTGTACTTTTCACCAGTCGCTTCTTCTGCAGCCGCTCTCACTTGCCATCGTTCACAGCGCTGTAAATAGATTCATCTTAATATCATCCGTAGAGATCGGCAATGTACAGCTGGTGGCTGTTACCGCACAAAATGTCACCATTGCACAAAATGTCACGGTGACATTTTGTGCAGTTATTCGCTGCACAAATTGTCACAATTTGCACAAATGTGCACAAAATGTCACATTGTGAGAATTTGTGCATCTGTATGCCTTTTTTAAAAATCACTGCTGCACAAAGTGTCACTACTCTCTCTCTTGTGGGTGTGGATGGATGGATGGATGGGTGGATACACTCTATGATGTCCATGTGGTTTTTTTCGTTTTTCAATTTGGCTAGCAATTTATAATTTTCAGTTTCATTTATAATATATACTTTTAGTCTGTATTCACTGCACATGTTTACGAGATGACAGCTCAGACGAGATGGCCCATGTTGGTTGATGAGGCTAATAGAAACAATATGATTTGTCTTTATTCGTATGCTCATCTCTTTTGCACTTTGTTAGTCTTGAGCAATTGTTCTATATACATCCATACTATGCATAATATGTATGTCATTTTCACATGTATTTATAATTGTCCTTTTTTTTTTCTTATACAAGTTTTAGATACATTTTGCTGTTTTCTCCATTTAGAGAGCACGGGATTTTCTTTGTTCTTCGGGCAGGAAGCAGGTCCTTCTTCTTCTTCTTCTTTTTCTTCTTCTTCTTCTTCTTCTTCCTCATCTTTTTCTTTTCTTCTTCTTCTTCTTCTTCTTCTCTTCTCTCTCTCTCTCTCTCTCTCTCTCTCTCTCTCTCTCTCTCTGGATTTATTATGCCTGTGTTGTCTCTGGGTGTCTTTCCCTCTATCTCTTTTTTTTTGTTTGTTTTTTACCTTCGGTTTATAAGGTGTGTATACATTTGTTTCGGTTCGTCTGTCTGTCTGTGTCTTTGTATACAGCATCTCTCTGTTGCTTGTGGACAAAAATGCAGATATTTCATGGATAGGTTCCATATGACCACGGGGTGGTGGTGACATGAAACATGCAATCCTTTGGTACACTTCAGTGATACACACCTACATGCATTCAATTTGCACGCAAACAGACAGAGAATGTTAATAATAGGAATATAATACACCATGTCCAAACATAGTATGGACGAAAGTATTCTAACTGTAGTGCTTCTGGAAGAGAAATGTTTTGAATTTGGTTTGATGACAGCTAGAGAGTTAGAATGTCCTATGTGCAGGGGAAGAGAGTTCCAAAGCTGAGGGGCATTGATAGAGAGAAAGAACGATAGCCATGAGTTCGACGTTGTAACACCCTTCGCAAAACAGACGGGAGTCAGAGGAAGAGCGAAGAGTGCAAGAAGGAATGTAGATACTTGCAAGTTGAGACAGTTAGGAAGATGATGAGCCAGTTATCATATTGAAGCATGTAAGATACAAAGAGTCAATAGCTGAGAGAGAGAGAGAGAGAGAGAGAGAGAGAGAGAGAGAGAGAGAGAGAGAGAGAGAGAGAGAGGTGACAAAAACAAAAACAAAAAAAAAAAAACGGACACGAACGAACGAACTTAATAGTCTACTGGCTTTCTTGAAAGCGGCGGACTAACAAGACTGACAAAGGTTGTGACATTTTATGCAAGAGTAAATTCGAAAATGGGGTATAGTTGCACAAATTGTGACAACTGTGAGTTGTGGCATTTTGTGCAGTTCTTCACTGCACAAAATGTCACAAATGGCATAAAATATCACAATTGTGACATTTTGTGCAATGGTGACATTTTGTGCGTTAACAGTGGCCATGACCCGGCATAACAGTTGCTGATTCAGTCAGCACCACGTGCTGCCATGGCTTGCTTTCGTTTTTTTTTTTCCTCTTTCTTCTTTTGTTTGTTTGTTTGTTTGTTTTGTTTTGTTTTGTTTTTTTTTGTTCTGTATGCACTGCTGTGTCACGTGATCCATATTGACCGGTTCAATGCAGGAAATTAGGCTACATGTGAGAAGATTGTTGTTCCGTACGTCCTACAACCAAACCATCATGCAACCCCAGCTAAATGACCGACAATGCAGTCGCTTGTATTGTCTTTTAAAATATTTCTGCTTCAATCTGTAAATTACAATCTTTTTACTTATACCGAGGTATTATGTTTTGTTATTACATTTCACTGCGTTCATTTTCGAACACATTTTACAGAGGCTTTTCAGTGTTCAGAAGCTATTTAGATAGTATTTAGACAGTGACAAATAAGACAACTACTACAACAAAAAATCTCTAGTCACACCAACAAACTCATGAGAAATGATTCATCATTGAAAAAGACTCCTTTACATCATTTTATTGTATTCTCTATGATATCACATATACATATAAATATAAACACATTCAAAGGCCATGAATGCAAATAATCTGCGAACGTAGATCTGTATTTGTTGTCTGTATTGCCTGTTTTATACAAACTGTACAGGTAGGCCTTATTTTCCTTGTTTTAAGTGTCCAGCGATTGGATTATGGAGTAAAAAACCGTTATTATTAAGTTGGCAAGGATACTTTTGGATAATAAAAATCCGGAATAATTCTCGAATCAAACTTCTAAGCACAGCTGAACGGTACGGTTGTTTCGTTGATTTGTAACTTCATGGAATGATGATCTTTTTCATTGAAAGTTCTTTCATGCTAAATGTAATCAAACAGGTTTGGCACATCCACACTTTTAAAAAAGCTGAATGTCATCTCTGATGATCACAGAAACCATATCTTACGTTTCTATACTTCTAATATTTTGACGGCCAATCTAATCTAAACCCTATCCAATTCAGTTTTACAGAAAACGGAAACTAAAGCAAGTAAAAAAAAAAAAAAAAAAAACCCCGCTAGACATCCAAATCAAGGAAGTAAACCAGTTGCCAAAAGGGTCGGCACGTTTCGACCTATATAGGCCTTCTTCAGTCTGGACAAACAAATGAAACAAACGTCAGAAAACAATGACATAAAAACAAAGACTTTTACGATGTCAGTTTGACATGTGTTCTTTGGTCGACTGATGATGGTGTCATCATTATGGTTATCATCATTATTTAAACAACTATTTTCACACTCCTCATCATTTTCCCCTTTATCCTCAGTTTCATTTTGCAGTTTCCATTCAAGAACGCATTTCCCACTGACCTACAAAAAGCTCAATCATTGTTTGCTCGTTCTCGTTTTTCAGTGTTTAGTTTAGTTGTTTGCTCTGCCAAACGAAGATTTATAAGTTGAAACGCACTGCCTGTTTTGTGACTATCATGTTTTCTTTTTCTTTTCTTTTCGTTTGGCGACTTAGTAAGTTTACTTTTGCTCTCTTTCCGAATCAGTTTCTTTAATTCTTTGTGCTTCGCAGCCAGAGTTTTCATTACATCTATTGTCCCATTTTTGACGTTTCAAAGTATTATGCTGTGGAGCGGCAAGCTAAATGTGTTATTTAGGCGGCATGTTAAATGTCTTTTGAGGTGGCGTGTTGAATGCTTTATTTAGTTTTTGTCACTCAGAGTGTATGATTATACAATTCCCCAACAGCTGATAACTTTTTTTTACGGATAGTATGACGAAATGACGTGGCGTTGATCTGTTGGCAATAAATGGAAAACTGCAGAGAGCATTTTGTTGTGTGCTGAATAACAGCGCCACACGCCCCTGCGGGCCATGGCTCAGCTCGTGTAGCCGGCCGTTTTGTCCGACCCGGCCGTTTTGTCCAACCTCGGGACAAAACGGCTAAAACACGGCTGTTTTGTCCGACTTTCAATCTTTAGACGGACAAAACGGCCTGGTTGGACGAAACGGCCGGCTCTAAGAAAGCGGCCGTTTTGTCCGATATATTTTTTAATTGTTCTTTGCCCAGTTCTACTGGCAAAGAAGTATAGATTCGTCGCGATCTGTTTTTTTTTTTGTTTGTTTGTTTGTTTTGTTTTGTTTTTGTTTTGTTTGTTTGTTTTTGTTTTGTTTTTTTCTGTCTGTTCCAAGGATATCTTGCGAATGGATCGTGTCAAACTTTGTGTGGTGGTGTGGCACAAGAATGGCAAGAGATCCTAACAAGAAGGGCATGACCTTGGCGTACGACCTTTGTAGGCCAATCAGGATCAAGGTCAAGGTCGAGGAGATAGCTGGACCCTAAAAAATTAAGGATGGGGAAAGTTTTTGTTGCAATCATGTATTCTGAGCGGGTATACACAGAAGCAGTTCAAAATTTTATGAGATGTTGTGCTTCCTTAGTTGGAAGATATTTAAAAAAAAAAAAAAAAAAAAAAAAAAACAAGGTCAAGGTCATGACCTTGGCGAATGACTTTGAAAACTGAAAATCTATTTTTAGCCATATCTGAGAAAACATAGGACGTTGAAACTTAGCATGGAGGTGATTTGGCTTATGGTGCATCCAAATATTGTAAACCGATCAAGGTCGTAGTCTCTTCAAATTTTTTGTGGTGGTGGTGTGCCACATGAATGGCAAGAGATCGAACAACAATGGTCAGCTCTTTTTTTCTGTATGTCCCAAGGATATCTTCCGAACGGAAAGTCGGAGTTGCGTCAAACTTTGTGTGGTGGTGTGCCACATGAATGGCAAGAGATTCGAACAGATGTGTGTGTGCGCGCGCGCGCGCGCGCGCGCGCGCGCGCGTGCGTGTGTGCGTGTGTGTGTGTGTGTGTGTGTGTGTGTGTGTGTGTGTGTGAGGCAGACAGACAGACAGACAGACAGAGACAGAGACAGAGAGAGAGAGAGAGAGAGAGAGAGAGAGAGAGAG
The DNA here is from genome assembly GCA_016801955.1 of Conus betulinus. Taxonomy (NCBI): domain Eukaryota; kingdom Metazoa; phylum Mollusca; class Gastropoda; order Neogastropoda; family Conidae; genus Conus; species Conus betulinus. The sequence goes on from JADBJO010004479.1 coordinate 158,126, forward strand.
AGAGAGAGAGAGAGAGAGAGAGAGAGAGAGAGAATCTATCTATAATTTCATGTGACTTGCGAATGTCAGTGTCAACTACTTTGTGTGTGTGTGTGTGTGTGTGTGTGTGTGTGTGTGTGTGTGTGTGTGTGTGTGTGTGTGTGTGTCCATAAGTGAGGGAAGTACTTTCAGTAGTGATGTAGCAGTGTGAAAGACAAAGACAATTATTGAATGAATGTAAGTGCGAGTCAGCTACTCGGTGTGGAGAGAGACAGAGAGAAAGGTGGGGCTAAGATGTGAGGGTAAAGGAAGGCAGGAAGTAGTAGAGGGGGGGGGGGGGGGGGGATGGGGGGCGGAACGGGCAGCGTTGAAGCCGCTCGGCGATGCGCTTGTTATTGCTGTGCCTAGTTCATGCTACAATTTGCATTTAGGCTTGCTGATGTTACACTTAGCGTAATGTTTTATCCACCTACATTCAAGTAAAGGGTGATGTCACCATATTTTGTCGATCAGTAAGGATAACTCTCAACATGTTTTTTATAAGCGGAAATCGACCATTACACAGTGCTATTATCATGACTGTTAGTGAAGTGGGTCAGCTCTGTATGGGGGGGGTGTGTGTGTGTGGGGGGGGGGGGGGGGGGGGGGGGGGGGGGGGGGGGGGGGGGGGGGGGGGGAGGCGGAGGGGGGGGGGGCGGAGGCTGGGGGGGGTGTTATGTTAAATAAATCGAATTTTTTAATTATCATTCAAGAACAACTTTTAGCTCAAAAGGTAGATGAAAGACAGCCCTATCTACACAGAAAAAGGCAAAATAGTACACAAAGAAGCAAGAAAAACAGGAAGGGGTGCCTTAAATACACCTTTACCACTTTACAAAGTTTTAAGGTCAGTTGCTGACCTTGACGTGTGACCTTCAAAACCGAAAATCTATTTTTAGCCATAACTCGGGCAGCAGCGGTCTACATAGGAGGCTGAAACTTGGTATGAAGGTTGTTTGGTTTATTGCTCTCCAAATATGTCAAAGCAATTAAGGTCAGGGTAAAGGTCACAGACAACGCCAGACTCTCAAAATTGGGGGGGGGGGGGGGGGGGGGGGGGGGGGGCGTTAATTGTTTGTCCAAGACCCCAACGGTTTTGACACAGTCACCTCAAATTTTGTATCGTGATGTGCCACCTGTCTCTCTGTCTGTCTGTCTGTCTGTCTGTCTCTCTCTCTCTCTCTCTCTCTCTCTCTCTACAGCCAAGTAAAGAAATCACGAGAATAAGACCCACTCGATAGTTATGGCCCCTGACGGCCAATGTCAACATAAGACGCCAAATTGATCACCTGGGGGCATGATGGCCGAATGGATTTTTTTTTTCCACGTGATTTCTTTATTTGGGGGTTGACAGACAGAAAAAAAAACAAACAAACAAAAAAAAAACAAAAAAAAAAAAAAAAAAAAAACAAGAAAAAAAACAGACCGCTACGAATTTATACTTCTTTGCCAGTGAAATATCGGACAAAATGGCCGCTTACTTAGATCCGGCCGTTTTGTCCAGCCAAGGCCGTTTTGTGCGACAAAAGATTGAAAGTCGGACAAAACAGCCGGGTTTTAGCCGTTTTATCCGAGGTTGGACAAAACGGCCGCGTCGGACAAAACGGCCGGATACAGCTCGCAAAAACTGTACTGATGACCTTGTCCCCTTGAACTGTATCACACTGCACCGCATCATATTCTATAGAATAAAACTGTACTGATGACATTGTTTTCTTGAACTGTATCACACTGCACCGTATCATATTCTATAGAATAAAACTGTACTGATGACCTTGTCCCCTTGAACTGTATCACACTGTACTGTGCGATATTGTATCACATAACATCTTATCACATCGCATCATGTTGAATTGCCGTGTGCTGCTATGTGCCGTATTGCATTCTGTTGTGCTATATTATAGCTTTGTGTGACGTTTGTCTGCGAGTAATATATTCTGATCTATCCAAGAGAGAACGCATCACATTGAGGTACCGGTGAGCTTTTCTTTGGTTTTATTGTTGTTGTTGTTGTGTTGTTGTTGTTGTTCTTCTTTTCTTCTTCTTTTTTCTTCTTCTTCTCATTCTTCTTCTTCTTCTTCTTCTTCTTATTATTATTATTATTATTATTATTATTTATTGTTATTGCTGTCGTTGTCGTTGTTGTTGTTGTTGTTGTTGTTGTTGTTATAATCACTTGCAGTAGTAGCAGTTTACGTGTCAAGGGTTTTCTAAACCTTAACGTGGGACAACCCCATTGCTGGCATGAACTCTATCACTTGCATCAGGAGCATACTGCAAACAGGATCTCGATTTATTGTCCTATCCGGAACAAAATCCATACAGTACATCACCGAAGGAGAGGGAAGAGAAAAATGCCGGCATGCAAAACATAGTCATGGCGGAGACTGGGGATGTTCTGGCTATATGTGAGTCTATCCACAAGGCCACCTGAGTCGCTCCCTTCATGGCCACACTGATGTCCATTAGCAGCATCACCTTTGGACGAAACACACGCTAAGGTTTGGAGGGCAGGGTGTTTATATTCGGTTAAGCTGCGCCTTGAACGGATCAATGAGGTCTCTTAGCATGGCAGGGGTAGCGTGGTGTGAGCGTGGTGGGTGGTGCGTGGCTTTAATGCTCTGTGCGAAGTGCCTGTTGATAAATCATCTGCCCTCTCATGTCCATACTCCAGGAGGAAGGGGTGGAGGAGGAGAAAGGGGACACAGGGGAGGGGTGAAGTCCTGAAAAACGTGTGTGTGTGTGTGTGTGTGTGTGTGTGCGTGGAGAGAGGACTGTGTGTAGGGACAAGAGGGGAAGGCTGGGATGGGTGGTAAGACTGGTAGATATTTACTTATCCTGGTCGTTCATCTAGCCTTTAGTGTATGTTGATCGGGGGAATTAAAGTATATCAAATGAAACAAGTTAAGCTGGATGAAGTGTGTGTGTGTGTGTGTGTGTGTGTGTGTGTGTGTGTGTGTGTGTGTGTGTGTGTGTGTGTGTGTGTGTGTGTGTGTGACATGTACATGTGTTCAATTAGCAGTTGGTTGGAAAATGCGCTATCTTTAAGACGCGACATGCCAGTGAATAAAAAAAAAAAAAGAAAGAAAGAAAGAAAAAAGCAAGGAGAGACATTAAAATTTGAAAGTAATGATTTAAAAGAAAAATGTTGTCTACTGTGACTTCGGATATGTCGGCATGCATGCCGCTCTTCCATCACTGTTGGTTGTAGCGACGTAGTCACCAACGGTTCAAAAGCCATGGTTTCTTCATGGACTCTCCCTTTGTAACAACAGCATTCCAAAATACTCCTGTCATTTCCTGCATTCAAGACTAGAGTACTGTAAGCTCTTGCCGGTTGTCCTGACTCTACCCTTCATCCACTATGGAAGGTCCTCAACTTTGCTGACTCTACCCTTCATCCACTATGGAAGGTCCTCAACTCTGCTGACTCTACCCTTCATCCACTATGGAAGGTCCTCAACTCTGCTGACTCTATCCTTCGTCCACCATGGAAGGTCCTCAACTCTGCTGACTCTACCCTTCTTCTACTATAGAAGGTCCTAAACTCTGCTGACTCTACCTTTCTTCTACTATGGAAGGTCCTAAACTCTGCTGACTCTACCTTTCTTCTACTATGGAAGGTCCTAAACTCTGCTGACTCTACCCTTCTACTACTATGGAAGGTCCTAAACTCTGCTGACTCTACCCTTCTTCTACTATGGAAGGTCCTAAACTCTGCTGACTCTACCCTTCTTCTACTATGGAAGGTCCTGAACTCTGCTGACTCTACCCCTTCGTCCACCATGGAAGGTCCTGAACTCTGCTGACTCTACCCTCATCCACCATGGAAGGTCCTGAACTCTGCTGACTCTACCCTCATCCACCATGGAAGGTCCTGAACTCTGCTGACTCTACCCTCATCCACCATGGAAGGTCCTGAACTCTGCTACTCGCCTTATCTGCCAGGTTCAACGTCGTCAACTCTGCACCGCTGCACCCTGCACCACTGTATTGATGAAACTTCACTGGTTCCCTGTCATAGTTTCGGCAATAGCCTAATTGACCACAACATAGCCTGCTGTTACAATATTGTCACTGGCAGTGCCTCTGCTTATCTCTCTGTTCTGTTGACCCTATAGGATCCTACATACACTTTTGCTCTCTCCATCCGCTGCACACATGAATCCGTTGGCTTCCGTTTCTTCCCTGTCCACCGGTCCCCAGTTGTGGAGCTCACTGTCTGTCAATATCAGACACTCCACTTTTGTTGCGTGTTTCTGGTTTTTAAACTTCAATTTTTTTTTCAAGCAGCACTTGCATTTCCAGAATCTTCCAAGTGTTTTGTGGTTCGTTTGTGAGGCCATTTATGAATAGGTACCGTGTGTGTGTGTGTGTGTGTGTGTGTGTGTGTGTGTGTGTGTGTGTGTGTGTGTGTGTGTGTGTGTGTGTGTGCGTGCCTGCGTGCATATGTGTGTGTGTGTGTGTGTGTGTGTGTGTGTGTGTGTGTGTGTGTGTGTGTGTGTGTTTGCCAGCGCGCGTGTGTGTGATGTGTATGTATGTATGCGAGTGTGCGTGTGTGTGTGTGTGTGTGTGTGTGTGCGCGCGCGCGTGCGTGCGTGCGTGCGCGTGCTCACGTGTGTGTGTGTGTGTGTGTGTGTGAGAGAGAGAGAGAGAGAGAGAGAGAGAGAGAGAGAGAGAGAGAGAGAGAGAGAGAGAGAGAGAGAATGTCTAGGTCCATTAGGTAATGTGCTTTATACATGCTAGTCAATATCATATTTTCATTGTTGAATTATTTCATGCATGTATATGTTTTGACCATTTGCGAGACACGCTATATTGAACATGTTGTAAATCATGTAAATTGAGGGTTCTCGTTTTGCCTCTGTTCCTCAGGCTGTATGAGAGAGAGAGAGAGAGAGAGAGAGAGAGAGAGAGAGAGAGAGAGAGAGAGAGAGAGAGATTTAAAAAAAAAAAAAAAAAAATGATACTGCTAAAAAAAAAGCGTAGACCTATTCTAAAAACAAAACAAAACAAAAAAACTAGGAGCGTGCAATAAAAATATAATTAATAGTAGAAATACGAAAGGTTGGAAACCAATGTATCATAGCATCACACATATCCTCTTGCATTATACGTTTCTCATTGCATTATTTTTTTTACTTACATTATTCATAATATTCCTAGATGCTTCAAATCTAAATTATTTGCGGTGGAGAGTTGGGGACGGGGGGGGGGGAAGGGAGGGGGGGGATCTTGCTTGACCAATATGAAAAGACATGTACGCGCGCGCGCGCGCACACACACACACACACACACACACACACACACACACGCACGCACGCACGCACACAGACATACGTACATACACACAGACAGACACATGCACAAACACAGACGCGTGCTCGCGCGCGCGAGCGCACAGAGACCACACACACACACACACACACACACACACACACACACACACACACACTCGCGCGCGCGCGCGCGCGCGCACACACACACACACACAGAAAATGGGGAAGACACAGACGCGGACAGACCTATTGCCAGCTGTGGCTCACGTGCTTCCAGAGTTTCACAGCAGAAGCGGTAGCTAGCCATGATCCAGCGGAGAAAGGCAAGGAAGGAAGGCGACGTCAGATCATTGGCCACTGACGTAACAATCCCCGAGGATCCGGCCAATCCCCCACCTCTCCCAGACGATGGAAAGAAAACAAGCGGGATCCTCTTTCCTGGCAGACACTGAACAATATCCATGGCGGTTAACACGGTTACACCATGGACGCCGTCTGGCCCCTGTTTTTCTTTCTAACTGGCCAACTGTTGGCGGGGGATGAGCTTTCGGTCGGTGGGGGCTCACCAAGCCATGCACTAACAAGCTCCGCTCATTTGCCAAACTCTGTCAGTTTGAAATGGCTGCTCCCTCTCTCTCTCACCTCCAGCTGTAGGCCACTGTTTCGGAGAAGCCATACCTTTAACTGTTTATTCATTTAGTCACATCTGTCCCCATCAATGAACAATCTTCCAAATAGATGGGCAAATGTAGCAGCAAGGTGATGTGTATTAAATTCAGTTTAAAGGGGTCTATCGTTATCAGTCACGTCTCTATAGATCCAGCGTGCACAGGAGACGCTGTACAGTGTTTGATAAGAAACTTTAGATGTTAAGAGCGAGCTGTATCTTGTCCATACGCGTTTTCTGCTGTCTTGTTCTGTTCTCAACGTTTGACCTCTGAACTTGACGTTCAATTCAATTTACGATCTCCAAAGATGCTAGTCAGAGTACCCTGTTTGATGAAGACTGGTCGCGGAGGTTGTGTGCTCTTGCCTTTTCCTACGATGCTGTGATGTTACCATGTTTGTGAACTGTGGTCCAGCACTCGTCATGGCCAGTCACTGAACCCGGCTGACGAAGACTAGATACAATATAACAGTACAGGGCTGGAATAGAAGAGCCTTCTCCTACTCACGATGTTTTCGATCAAATTATGTTGTGGGTTTGTCACCCATTCGCTCTAAAAAAAGAAAAAAAGAAAAAGAAAGAGAGAAAATGGGAAGAACGAAAGAAAAAAAAAAAAGGAAAAGAAAATAGTTTAGGTAGAATTTCTTTAACAGAAAGAACACAAAAAGGAAAGGAAATGCAGCTATTTGAATGGGAAATATAGACATCTTCCTCAAAACAAAACAAAAAAAAAGAAAGAAAGAAAATTCTCCACATTAAGAATTGTTGACCCTTCTAGGACTTGGATAGTGCTTTATAATGCAAAGTGGAATGGCACAAAAAGGCGGTTCTACTCAATCATTGAATGAAGTTGTGTTTTTTTTTTTTTTTATATTTCATGTCGATGTTTATTAACTCAATAAAACTGGATGATTACTTTGCCTGTTCCGTATTATCTTCAACAAAAAAAAATTATAACAGTGAAACATTAGATGGAAATAATAATAATGCAAGAATATTCGCAACGTTACGTACTTTTAATTTTTCAAATAACCCTGTAACAATGATAGCCGCTTTCCCTTTCTTCATTCCTACATTTCTTTTGTAAGAATGTGAACGGGATTCCTTCTAATAGTTGTTTAGGTTTGGTTTTGCTTGCTGTGTATTTTAAGAGAAGACCATGACATTAAAATCACAAATGAAAGATAATCCCTGAATAATAAAAACTGGAGACACTGTGCATACCAACTACCTGATGTCCCCGTCAAAGTCTGACATAGCATTAAAAAGAAAACTCAAATTTGTTACACAAACGGTTTCAATTTTAGCAGCAGCAGCAGCAGCAGCAGCAGCAGCAGGAGCAGCAGTAGTAGTAATTGTGGTGGTGGTAGTAGTAGTAGTAGTAGTAGTAGTAGTAGTAGTAGTAGTAGTAGTAGACCACAGTAAAAGTGTTTGAGCAACAACAATAGTAGTAGCTGATAATACACAAAGTCAAATTAACAATGTCAGATAATCCTCAAAGCCGTGAGAGGTTCTGTGATGAACTTCAGCTGAACTAAGACAGACATTGATCTTATACAACCGATAACGATCTTTCTTATCCCAGTCTGTCAAGGTCGATCTCATCAGTTACCTTTTCCCGATGACGTTTTTGACTACAGACCCAAGACCCACATATTTTTGTAGAGGCTTTTCCTATTGCTCATCCCTATTCAGATCATGCGGATCTTGCAAAACCCACACCTGATAAAGGGGGGGGGTTCAGCGGCTTATTCCTCAACCGCTGGTGCAGGTCATATGCGACCCATAAAAATGTGTAGATCCTGGGGGAACCGCGACTAATTACGCTAATAATTGATTGTGCCCATATATGAAATTTCTATGACCAACGACTGTCAAGATCGTTGACAAACTCCTAAGATTTCGTGAGCATAGCTCTATCCGTTCGTAAGATATAAATGTTTTTACTGAGGTCATGGAACACCCAGTAAGCACGGTAAAAGTAAAAAATAATAGGACAGAAATCAGATTGTCTAAATTTGTGTTCATTCTATGCATGTCCCCAGTGAAACTCTCAACTGGCAGTTTTATCTACAACTGAGCTCAGAACAATCACTGAAGCTTCTGTATCCTCATCATTCTCCGTTGTCCTGCATATACTTGACTATTTTAATTCTCTTAAGGCCGTCTGCTCTAAGCATCTTCTATCTTGATTTCCTGAAAGTCTAGAACAACGCTGCATGATCGGGTTTTCATAGCAGTTAGGACCCCTGGGCCTAAGTCAGATGGCTGAGTGGAATTACCGTTACAGGGTGGATTAAACACATCAAATCTGGCGTGAGGACACCTTAGACTTTCAGAGTAGGAGCCCTCCTGGGTTGTTAAAAATAACATTTAATTTTTGGTTTAAAAAATAGTAATAATTACTTTTTATGTCTTCAAAAACATCCAATAACAGGAGTCAGTTTTCCTTGCAGATTAAGTGCCACTGTTCTGTGATGTTTTTTTTAATACTTTCAGTTTGCAATTACCTATACGGTACATTTGCACTTGCAAAGTGCTGAACAGTCCAGGTTTGCTTTCGCACATGTGCAGTCTGAGCACTCAACTTTGCATGCACATTCGATCAGCTCGCTGCACGCTCTGGAAACGTCTGGAATTGTCGCCCAAACTGGTTCCCACGTCTCTGATTCCTTCGTCAAAGCAAAATCTTGTGGCGAAGGAACCACTTGCTGTGTTTGTGTGACGAGAGTTGGGAGTGGATCGGCGTGTCCTCTAGGAGAAGGACTCAGAATGTTTTCTCTATTAGAGTTGTGGAACATTTCACCTCCACTGCTCTTTTACAGTTGTGGAAGGAGCAACTTTCCGGTACTTGTCATCGAAAAGAAATTTTTATTTTTTCTCAGGAATGTTAAAACTACTCAAGTGTGGCTCTGGGATAATTTTCCTTAGGCTCGTACTCATGGAAGTACTTGTAGCTCTGAGAGACAGAATCAAAGAGAAATTCAAACATTCAATACTGAATGGAAAACAAAGAACTGACACAAGTTAAGTGTACGTTCACACATCAACTGTACTTGTTTATACAAGAGTGAAACATTCAAATCAATTTCACACAGTCAGTTCAGGCTGAGTTTTGGTTCTCACTGTTTCATCATTAAGAGACGGAAAGTTCTGGATGAGTTGAGTTGGAGTCCACTTGGAATATCAGAACTTATTAGTACGCAAGCCAGCTAGGCCTCCGTTGCAACCCCACGCCCCACCCCCCCCCCCCCACCCCCCATGGGTTATCATGACTGGTGTCAAAATGTTTCTTGGAGTGTCCTAAACACGAATCTGAAATGCTTTTATCAAAAAGTTCGGATGCACAGGAGTTACAGCCCTTGGCGTAAAGGTACCCTCTAACACACTCACTTGCGCCATTCAAATGTAACTTGAAATAGCTCCTGTAAATGAAACAAGAAATCAGCTGTTGCTTATACTAGTTTTATTACTTACTTATCAGTGTGCCTGGTGGTAACTTGATCAGTCTTTTCTCATTCATTGTTTGGGTGCAGTAGTGAGCGACTTTTATGTACCGATATTTTCACTGCATCGGCAGCATGTCAACTGTTGTCCACAAAACAAAAGGCCAAAAATCAACTGTTCTGATGAATCATATCATACTACAATGCCTCTTGGTAGATTCTGACTGTATCTGAAACCACATGAGTATTGCATAAAGTCACAGTTCACATTTATCTCCCCTACCCCAGAATTCAAGATTTCGCCAAAGACACCAAACGACCACTTTGACAGCCTTTCAACCCCCCAAATTATTTGGCTTTGATGGGAGGTTCTGTTCTTAATTGTCCAGAATGATTTTGTTGCTGACAAGTTAATATTGCTGGCATTCTCGTGTAACAAAGTGTAGCATTAACAGTCTTTCAACAAATATGTACAGCGCAACACAACATACAGCGCTCAAGGTGTCAGGAAAGCACATTTCTTGGTCATTTTCAAAGGCATAATTTGTCTGTGTTCTCTCTTTCATCAACAGTCAAGGAAACGTCATAAATTTCACTTTGAACCTTCATCAGAATCTTCAGAACTGGAGTCCAGTGAATCGTCCAGGCCGTTTTGTAACATTCCCCCTTCACTTCCTGATCCCCTTCTCCCTTTCCTTCCCTCCACCTTGACAAAGTGAATCATGCTTCAAGTTGTGCTGAAAGTGAATAAGCTGAGTGTATTACTGTATGACACTGTGTGTGAACGTCTCTGCGCAGCAGTTTCACCAACAAGAGATCCCTGGTTGGGCTGGGTATATTTCACTGACCGGAGAAAAGAAAACAATAATAGACTATTACCCAGTTATCTTCAATCCCATTTCTGAGTACAAAACCATCCTAGAGTGCCTTGGGCAGGCACAGTGTGCTATACAGGAAGTGGGACAAGAATACGTGATTACCACCTTTGATCTGGGTCCTTGCATGAAGGCCTATCCCCTTGTCTGGAGCCAGCCTCAGAGGTACGAGAAACACATTATTCTCATTGGCACCTTTCACCTCATTTCTGCATATCTTAAAATGATAGGCAAGAATATGAATGGAAGTGGTCTGTCTGACATTCTTGTGGAAGCAGAGATCATCAGCTCAGGTTCTTGAAAGGCATCGAGACAGGGAAACATTATGACTGTGCTTTGTACTGCCACAAGACAATGCTTAAATATCTGGAACGTGTGATGTTGGCAAAGTACCTGAGCATGGCAGGAACTGACATTGACTTCCCTGTCCTGTCTGAAGAAACGACAACCCTGCTTGCTGCAACAACAGTATCCTCCTCAGTGCATGACTCTGTCAGGCAGCAGCTTGAAGACAACACTGTGGACGACTTCTTCAGAGACTATGAACAGTACAAAGAAGAGGTGAGATGAGGGAAGCGTGGAAAAACTCCCCAGTTCTGGCTGACATACATGGATTATATCTGGCTTGTGCTGTCTCTCTCTGTATGCTGTGAAGATGAATGACTTTGAGTATCCCAGTGCCTGCTGGTGATACCTGATCTGTTCTTCAGCTTTGGAGGTCAGAACTATGCGAAAGTATCTCACATTCTCGGGTTCTTCATTTCCAACAATCAAGTCTCACACCCAGGTGCTACAGAGCTGCTGAAACATGGGGCATTCAGTGTGGCAAGATCGTTCATCCCTGAGAATCGATGTGCTGTGGAAGACAAGACGAAGGAAAAGACCTTCCTGCGCAATGCCAAGAGCAGGGGTGGGGCAGCTGCAGCTGTTGCCAGTCTCACAGGGATTGCATGAAACTATCCAGCCTACCAAAAAATGGGTGAGAACAACTCACGAGAGAACAAAATACATGCAAGCGACATTTGACATGGCAGAAATGTCAAGAGACAATAATCTGAACACCCAGCACCGTGACCTTCGTCCGACAGAAGTCACCAGCAGTGAAAAGAGCGTGACAATAGCAGTTGCAGCAGTAGAAAACTTCACTAACCCATTTGAGGTACACGAAAGGAAGCTGATCATGCTGTCATTGGGTGCCACAGTTCCTGATGATACTGAAAGGGATGTCCTACGTGCAGAGACAGCAGGCAGAAGTCAGAAAGAAGATTTCATCATTGAGAGACTAGAAGTCAAAAAACATTTCTTTCAGCCAATCAAGCAGCTCAAGCTGAAAACTGTGGCAGACATATCGAGGAAAGTCACACTGAAAGTCAACTCAGAACAATGTGACTGAGTACAGGCACCAAGAAATATTGCCGTTCAGCTCCTGGTCAAGTCTCAGACTGGTGATCTGAACATGGATCTCAAAGAGCTCATGACCTACCAGCTGACCCCTGTTCCTTACAGCCTGGGGACAGCAGATGGCTATATGGCAAAGACTGACAAGAGCACTGCATTTCACTACCTGACAAAGAGACTGAGAATGCGCACTTGCCACCTGTTCATGAAACTTTAATGATCATCGATGGCAATGCAACATTCCATGCTATGCAGCAAGTCCCTCCAAACTTTCGCCAGATCTGCCAGAAGCTGTACGACATTGTGCCACCATCTGTTGACTTTGTGTTCAGCACAGGTATGTACCAAGACTATTCAGTGAAGTCGATGGAACGAAACGAAAGAGAGGGTGTGGTGACAAGATCATCCTGAAAGGAGATAGCAGAAAGCGACCTGCAGATTGGAAAGCCTTCCTGGCCAGTGATGAGAACAAAGTTCAGTTTCACTCAGCTGCTACTGACTGTTTGGAGCAAGGACTCTTTTGCTGAAAAGCACCAGGGAAGGAACACAGATTGGAAAGCCTTCCTGGCCAGTGATGAGAACAAAGTTCAGTTCACTCAGCTGCTACTGACTGTTTGGAGCAAGGACTCTTTTGCTGAAAAGCACCAGGGAAGGAACACAGTCCTTGTCTGTGAAGGTAAAGCATTCGAGCTGACATCAGCTGAAATGACTGACAAAGAGGAGCTACATTCCTGTCAACTACCCAAGAGGAGACAGACTCACGTGTTATTCTGTACTCTAAGTATGGACAAAAGCAAGGAAACAAGTACATTCACGTGAAGAGGCCTGACACAGATGTGTTTTTCTTCCTGTTGAACTTGGCCTCTCAGCAGGATCGTGTGACACTCCTCTTTGATACAGGCAAAGGCAACAAGAAGCGACTGATGGCCATAAGTGACCTTGCCAGAGGACTTACTCAGCCATTCTGCTCCGCTCTTCTGTTGCTGCATGCTTTTCACTGGCTGTGACTCAACTAGTGCCTTTAAAGGCAAAGGCAAAAAAAAAAGGCAGTGGAAGTTCTTCAGCAGAAACCAGCATTCGTACAGACCCTAGCACAGCTTGGTGACACCTGGGAAGTGAAGGAAGAGATGGTTGACAAGCTGGAGTCCTTCACTTGCTGCATCTACGGAAGGGCACGCTTCAGCAAGGTTGATGACTTGAGACACCACATGCTGAAAGGGAAATGTGGCGAGGATATCATCACTGCCAGTCAGAATGTAGACCTGGCTACTTTGCCACCATGTTGGCGCAGCTTGAATCAACATGTTCACCGCGCTGAAATTACCAGGTTGCCATCTGGAAACATGGAGACCAGCCTGTGCCAGACATTCCCAGTCCCACAGAAGGCCATGGATGGAAAATGAACAATGGAGTGTTGGAGCCTCTGTGGACAGAGAAGGAAGGACCGACTCTACCTCAGGCTGTCACTGATTACCTGAATGACGTCAGTGATGCGGATGATGATGATGATGAAGATGGAAAGTGCATCTTACAAAACGGCCTGGACGATTAACTGGACTCCAGTTTTTTATTAAAAAAAAAAAAACCAAAAAACATTTCAGATTCGTGTTGAGGACACTCCAAGAAACAATTTTGACACAAGTCATGATAACCCGGGTGGGGGGGGGGGGGGGGGGGGGGGGGGGGCTGGGTGCACGGGAGGCCTAGCTGGCTTGTGGCCCATACCTGATGTTGGAGAGGATAGTTGATGTCTCTCCTGTTGCTGGTGAATGATCCACTTCTACGAAGGCCTGCTGCTCATGTGCTGGGCTGCGGTGTTTGTCCACTACCAAGCATGCCCAGGGTAGATACGAACCCAGGTTTCTAGAACAAACAGAACCTACTTGTAGTTAAGTAGCTGAGAGTATGACTTGTCGAGTTCCAACACTTGCCCTCTGGCTTTCAGTAAATGTGTGTGAGATCTCAGCCAACAAAGGATTAGACTAGCATAAATATATCTGCCATAATTATCAATCTCCACTTTTGTTCAGATTTTGAGTGGAGTTTAACAAAGGGTAGGAGCCAGTAACACAATACTAAACAAATTTCAGTCAATAATAACTTTCAATTTTTCTTATGAATTAAGTTGCAGTAACCTGGAATACACTGAGCCCAAGTACACATTGGTGTAGACTTAGAATCACACACTGCAAAGTATTCCAACTCCCAACAGTATTCACAAATCAGCTTAACAGTGTTCACCTAGTACAGGCATACTGTTTGTAATGAGAATTTATCATTCACTTATCATCTTACCAAATATTACTGAACACTGGCAAAAGTCAGTTGGTACACAAAGAATGATGGTCAGATTGTTAACGAAGTATCTTAACCAAGCATAGTACTAGCTTGTACCAAGTTTTGGCAAACTATTTCAACAGAATGTTCATTCATCATTTTGACAAGTTTTGGCATAACGTTATACTGTTAAACCATATGGCATACATACAATCAATACATAGTCTAAATATTTAGAAACATACTTTCAACTTACATTTCTTCTGGGTGATCAGTGAATCCTAGACGAGGGAGATTCAGAGCAGGTGAGATAACTGTTCACTCTCTCTGGTTTACCCCTGTTGTCTTTGTGGCTACACTGTATTGTATCTACAGCTGGTCGGTGGAAGCAATAAATGGGAGGGACTGAGTTTCCCCTTTTTATAGGCTAAACTATCTATTCCGGATCCTGGTCCAGTTGGCTTTGTGTCACTAAAGACATAGAAAAACATAGAAAAAAGGGGGGGGGGGGGGGGGGGGGGGGGGGGTCCTCCCCCACCACATACGGGCGGAAGAACAGTGTCGAACATTCGAAAATGCATTTCCTTAGCCATTGGGGTTGTTGCATGCGCGCCTACACACTAATTGACAAAGTGCTGTTTAACATAACTGCATCATTTGCAAGCAGCATGCACAACAGTCAGCGTGAAGTTAGAGGAAAGAAAGGAACCCAGCCCGAGTCTTAACTAGTGATGATCACTGCGTGTGAGACAAATGAGAGGGGAGGGAGGGAGGAGAGGGGAGAGAGGGAGAGGGAGTGGGGCGAGCAAGTACTTCGAAAGTGACATAATTTTTTTCCAGTAACATTGTCCCTAAAGCAGGGAGAAAAGTGGGGCGGGGTGGGGGGAGTGGGGGGGGGGGGGGGAGAGTTTTGAGAGGGGAGAGTTGGCATAGATTTTAAATCTATATTGCCGTTTGTGAGAAAAAGGGAGAGACAAAAGAGGGATGGCGTGTGCGTTTGAACAGTTTGTATATGAGGGTGGGTGGAGGAGTGGATGGGTGTGTTGGTTGTCAAGTTCGACATGTCACAGTTTGCGTGTTGGTTGTCAAGATTCCTGCTTGATGCACTGCACGCTGGACATGCTGGAGTAGTGTTGGTGGGCGGCAGTTTGTCCACTGCCCGGCTCTTCTGACAGAACAGTTCCCTTCTTGTCCCGTTGAAAGAGTTTGAGGGGCTGATTTTGTCATACAGAATGACAGTCAGTCTCTCCAACTTCTTGAAACCATCATTGTCAACATCCAGCCTGTGGAAGGGATGACTGGCCAAACACTGAAATGTCTCTGTGATGTCTTCTAGATCTGCCAAGCATGCCAAGCAGACGTCTTGCCAGTGCCATTGAAGGCAGAGTTTTTGTGTCACAACCTGAAAATGCGTAAAACACAGGTAATGCACGTGATCATGAGACTCCGAGGCTTGCACAGATGGCGTTTATGTGATCAAATGGGATGGCAGAGAAATTGTTGGGAGTCTTGGACAGGACCCAATGAGAACACTTTCAAACTCATCTTTAAAGGTTTCAGGCAAAGACTTCATGTCCCTGATGTGGATGGCATCCATGATGAGTAGTTCACATGATCCAAGGCAAAAAAAGTGCTGTCAGTTCTTTCAAGACCTCCACACACAAAAAGAAGTTTTTCTCTCTGCGAGCTCTGATGAAGATGAGAATCAGGATTCAGTACCTCATGATCAGGTCCCCCAGTACATGAATGTGGGACTCTTCTTTTGCATGTTGCTTTTCCAAGCCATGACACACTCAAAATCTTTGGGGCCCTCGCTGAATATTAAAGCTTACTTCAGTTGATCATGCAGGGTCAAGAGAGTGACTTGGTAAGCATGCCTGGTTCAAGTTAGGTGTGTTGCCTTCAGGTACAAATCAGCTGTGCCAGGTGATGCTACCTGCCTCTGTAAGGGGCGTTGTTCAGCCAGAACCATCCAAGACGTCTCCCAACTATTCCAAGGGCCATTTCGGTGTGCAAGCCACCTAACATAAACTCATGCAGTCTTTCACCATGCGTGTCTGGCCATTTCCATCGTACATACTTTGACAGGGCGAACAGAGGCTGGTCAAATGTAGTTACTGGAATTTGTCCCAGATTCAGAAATTCGACAGCTCGTCTGACAACAATCATGCCATGTTTGACCACAGCAGGGGTAGCTAACATCTCATAGAAGAGAGGAAACAGTGCATACTGGACAGGGGAGTCTTCTGTTGCACCCCATGCCATGGCACAACTGCTGATGAGTTCTGTTTCTAGAAGTGGCGGTGCATACTCTGCCCAGGTCTGTTCCTGTGTTATGGCCTTGTCTAGACACTTGACTGGAAACACCTCACTCTGGTATCTAAACATCAGTGATCTTAAAAGCAACGGCTGGGACACAGGCACATGTGTCAGGAAGAGAGTGCTTTTTATTTCCAGAAGGAGGTACCGTAACAGGTGGTTTGCGCATACCAGCATCAGTCTTGGTAAGCAACAGGAATGAGGTGAGCGAACTAGCTGAGCTGAGGTTGTGGTCTAGGTTATCCAGCCCGTCAATTGCAAATAGTCGTTTCCAGAAGCAAGCAGGAGAAACCACTCCATCCTCCATGAAACGTTCACAGTTGGATGTAGCAATCCAGCCCTCGATCTCCAGAATCCTGTCATAAGAAATACTGATGCCCATCTTGTACAGCTACTGAACGGGTTTCTTGCCTCTGCTCCATGTGGGGACATTGATGACTAATGTAGATAGGGAGGGGTGGCTAACACTCCAGAGTGTCTTGACTTCTCAGCAGTATGAGATGCATTTCTTTTCGTGTTGAGCATGATGGTCTGGCCGATGGTGAGGCTTGCCTGGGAGTCACGCTTGTCTTGATCTTTCAAGTTGGAGCCAGTCAGGATGGTAGAGACAAGAGACTTGAGGCTCGAGGGCAGCGAGTCTTCTTGGCATTCTGATGAGAAGCTTCCTGTGATGTGTGAAGCCTGATTATTAGAAATGGCTTTCCTTGCTATCTTTACCATCTTAGCAGCTTTGGCCAAGACAACAGCACCTTCTGAGACGTCTCGAATCTTCAAAGCATCCTTTAGCATACTTCTCATGCCTTCCTTGAAAACGAGAACAGAGTTTCTTCCACCAAACTTTTCTTGTGCCTCTGGGAAGCGCTCCAACAGATTATCCTTCAGCCTTGTCTTGTTGACTAGTTTCTTAATGCCCAGTTCCTGAAGACGGCCCACAGAGAATGGATTCGGGCAACTTGAAAAGCAGAGTTCCCCAACCATCACAGTTTCTTTTTTTTTCGAGCATTATGTCTGTGACAGAATAGCATGATAAGAGTGCGCGCGAGCGTGCCCATGTTGTGACAC
>JADBJO010004479.1:180466-197367 GCA_016801955.1 Conus betulinus
GCTGTACTATATGAAGCTCTTATGGTAAGCTTTACAAGTAATTAAACCTTGAGTGAAGTAGAATTTTGTGAAGGAGGTAGGGCTGCATTTCTTAGGGGTTCTAACTTACCCAATCTTCCCCTACTTTCGTTGTGCTGAATGTCCTAGGCTTATGATATTGAAAAAAACGTCACATTTCACAGCACACACACACACACACACACACACACATACACACGCGCGCGCGCCTGTTCACACACACACACACACACACACACACACACACACAAACGAATGGAAATTTGACTTTCGTCAAAAACATTTATGATAAAAAAATTTTTGAAAATCACTTGCGACAACTTTTTATTCCAAGGCAGGCTACATTATTTTCTGTGATTTTTTGACGCTCAAACCGCGGCGACGGTTTTTTCACTTTGCAAAAAAAAAAAAATCGTCGCTGTGAAATATTAACGCTGCGACCATATTTCACAGGAAATGTTAACTTTAGCAGTAAGATTTCACGTGAAAATGTGTCGCAAGCGACAGCATTCACTGACTACAATATTTTCAGTGTCCTGTCGCAAAAAACCGTCGCAAAATTTCGAGCGACAGTATTTTATGGACAGCTACAGTATTCTAAAGGACATTTTTCGTGAAAAGTTGTCGCTCGACAATTTTTTTCCAGAAAATACTGTCGCTGCAAAACAATATTTCACGTGAAATGCTATCGCTGCGATACAATTCCACGGCGACAGTATTATATACGACACCGGCGCTGACTACGTATAGTAACCTGTTGCTGAAAACTTATTATTCTTACCTTAAGGGTGGACTGAACTTGCTAGTACTTGGTAAAACTGACCCTTCCAACTCAAAAGAAGTTGACAGCGTCTCAGAGGAGTGTCGTTGAGGGAGTGGAGGTTGGCAACAGTCAGCTGATTCCAGCAATTGGTGAATGCACAGCGAAGATCTGCAACAGTAGGCTTACTGATGCGGCGAATGTGTTTTTTTTCTTGAGTCTTGAAAAATGCCACACGTTCTCGATCGGATTTAGATCTGGACTTTGAGGGGGCCAGAAAAAACACGGGAGTTCTGTCCTGTCGCTTCCAGGTCAGGGTGTGAGCCGAGTGGCGAACAGAGGCGTTGCCTTCTTGCAGGTACCAACGTTTGTATGGGTAGTGGACGGCAACAAATGGCAAAAAGATTTTTTCCAGCGCGCCCGTGTACTTCTGACTGTTCATACTGCCTTCCAAAAACACCAGTGGTCCAACTCTGTCATACAAAATGCATCCCTATACATTAATTTCAATACTCTTTGGGCCAAGATGGACGCTGCACAGAAAAAGCACTGACCACATCTCTCTAACTTGCCTCCATAGTTTTACAAGTCCATTGGGTTTGATCACACTGGTCATTTCATCAATGAAAATAACATTCTTCCACTGATCGTTCACAGTCCAGTGAAATTTACTTTTACAGTACTGCAGCCGCTTCATTCTGTAACTTCCTTGATGACTAGTTTCTTCACTAAGGGATGCTTTGGATAGCCAAGTTCATGCAGATTTCGCTTGATCGTCTTTTGGCTGACTTCAACAGAGGTTGATACACGGAATTCGGCTGAAATTTTATAAACTGTGGCAGAACTGGCCCATTTTACGATCTTTGACAGTGCAGACACGCACCTGTTAGTGAACACTGTGGGCCTACCACTCCTTGGTTTGTTTTCTATTGTTTTTCTGTCACAATAGCGCTTGTAAACTTTCCCGACAGTTGACCTGTTCAAGTTCAACACTTCTGCCACCTCAAAAACCTGAAGCCCCTGGTCTATCAACGACACAATGTATTTTTTGGTCTCCTCTGTGAGCTGTTTGTTTGGCGATGCCATGCCAGATCTAACAGCAGACCGCAAGCACAAAACGATAGTTCAACGGTTTTATTTAGCCTACTTCACACAATTAGACTTTTGAAAAAGACGTCAGTTGCTTTCGGCACAAGAACACGTCACCAACACTGAAATAGCGGCTAGGTAAACTAGTGGAAACAACCACTTCAAATCTGTCCGCCATTAGACAGCAGTCTGCGGACTTAAGTCGGAATTTGATGTGATGATTTGCCCTCTTTGATGCCACTGTACCGCCTCCTGTCTTGTCTCCTCTCCTCTTCGTGTGTCACTGTCAGTATCAGCTGCCTTGTCTTCTTCGCTTGTTTTTTCCCCCCACTATTAGATTGTTCGTCTTTGCATTTGTCTGACTTTATTCAAGTTTAAAAGGCTGTGCCAGTCTTGAATAAAAGTTACACTGTGTTAGGTTTCCTTATGGGAGCAAAAACTACCCCCACTTTTTACTGTTTATTGTTTACTGATCCCTGCCTCATTTCATTTCCAATTTTTGTCTTCTTCGTCAATGTCGTCCCGGCTTACGTTAAATTCTGTTCCAGTTTGCTCTGTATTCTGTGTCACATCGTCAGAGTCGTCTCTCTGTCTAGTCTTGAAAGATTTTCCATCGTTCTTTGAGTCTGTATAATAGCGTCTGCTGTCTCAATTTGAGTATTTACGCCATAACGAGGATCAATTTTCATGTCATCATCACTTGCAGCTTCTATGTCTCTGCCTTTGTCCAGACTGACACTGTTGGTGTAATGTTCATCGGCACTGTCAATGTCCTCAGTTTCCCTGGCAAGAAATGACCCTGTTTCTTTGCACCGTGGTCAACAGAGTAGATGTCGCGCATACTCGCAGAGGTCACAGTCTGTCCAGTAGTCATGTGTGGTCTGTGGGTGAAAAACTGTTTTCCCGCTTGTCTTTGAACCACAGGAGTTTGTCTTGCTAGTAGTCTCTTTTATGAAGACGATTCTTCATTGCTCTGAAGCATTGTGTACGCACGATTCGCATTGTCTTGTCACGTCACTATAGGTGCGTGTGCCAAGGAACACCATATACAGTATCACTTCTGTCGTGTTCCTGGTAATCCGATTTTTTCGATCCCCCCTGTCTGTTTCCCACTTACAGCTAGAGTCAGGGATCTGGATCCTCTGTTGCTGACGGCTGTCTACGTGGAAAGCGATGTCTCCCAACATGACAATGATGGAGTGAGCGTAGCCTCGAAAAGCATACTCCTCCGTAGTTTCCACGTTGTCCGGTTGTTCACGGTTAGGGTGAGGTCCTTCTAATCTGACGACGTGCTAAGGCCTAGAATTCCATTGGGAACTGATGCCTGGTGGAGGGCCCAAGTGGTCTGCTCCCGCTGTGGCCATGTCGTCTACCGGCCTGTATGTTTGGTCATCATCCTCACTGCGCCAGCAGCAGAAGACACATGGCCTTCTAGTTGTCCCTGAGGGAGACCGGCTGCTGCCTGTCCTTGACATGGAGAATCCACTGTGGATATAGGCTATTTTGCCCATCCTCTGTGCACCTCTAGCATGTTCCTCTGGTGTGTCGTGAGGTCTGAGGCCACCCTGATACTCCTTGACCTCAGATTGTCTCTGACGTTTTTGTCTGTCAGAACAGTCATTTTGTCAGACCATTGACAAAACGGTACGGGGGATGGAGCGAGGGTCATTCTTACTTCAAGTGATCTCCCAGTGCGAAAGGCACAGTAATATATTCATAGCGCCAGTCAGAGGATTGAGCATGGTCCAGCACATCCATGATGACCTATGCAGTAATGTGCTCATCTTTCGCGCTCATGCTCTTCAATATTCATAGACATGAGGTTGAAAGCTGTTGTCTCCTTTTCAGCGGCTTCAGAGTTCTTTTCTAAAAGCTCCAACCTTTCCAGCATGAATTTGTTGTCTTCTGTCAAGACATCTATTTCGGTTGTGTCAATAGTCACACTCTCAATTTATTGACTTCTATTCAAAACTTTTCAAAGGTGTCCTCCAACGTACACAATTTTTCATCAGTACGTACTACTCTTCATTCGGTTACATGAAATTCAAGTTCTGTTGCATGGGCGCAAAGCGCCAGTCAGTTATGCATCATATTAGGCTGGGCTGATGAGAAATAAGTTTGTGACATCTTTCAAACGCCTTTGGCTGTCAGGGTTCAGTTTATTCTGACTTTGTGCCCAAGCACTCCAGATGCTAAAGTCCCATTGAATGGTCACCAAACAACACACTACCCGCTGACAGGAAAAGCCAAATTCACGTGCAGCCTGAGGTACAGCAATGAAAGGATACTTTCAACATGAACTCTGTTAACTTCTACACGACAGGAGATATTCTTCATTATCTCTAATAATTATAAAACATTGATTATCACCAATCCACCGACCATTCTGCAGTCCAACGTTTTCTTTAGATACACATAGCATTTATTAACATTTCTGCAAAAGATAGAGAAAATTCAAATGCTCGAAGTACCACAAAGCACTTGCAAAACGAGAGAGCTGATCTGTCCACTCCCATTGTGTCATACCCCCAGAGAGCCCTCCAGAGAGAGGGGGGGGGGAGAGAGAGAGAGGGGGAGAGAGAGGGGAGAGAGAGAGAGAGAGGGAGGGGGGGGGGGGGGGGAGGGGACGTCACGTCAAAACACACAAGCTTACGCACCCACACGGACACCGACTTAAACACCTGGCCGTTTCCCCTTGTCCTTCACAAACGCACACTATTCACCTTTAATATTTCAAATTAAAAAGACGTTGCAGTATAGAATGCAAACTTACTTAATACCTACGTCACACACACCACACCACCACCACCACCCACCACCACCACCACCGCCGACGCCGCCACTACCACCACCACCACACACACACACACCACACACCACACCACACCACACCACACGCGCGCGCACACACAGCGAGAGAGAGAGACAGAGAGAGAGAGAGGAGAGAGAGAGAGAGAGAGAGAGAGAGAGAGAGAGAGAGAGAGAGAATGCTGTCACATTACCAATTCACTTCAAACTCTGTTTTAGTCTGTTCCCCGCTGTTGGTACAGTTTTAAAACTTTCACTCAAATTTCACTTGACCTATTTTGGCCCGTTTTAATTCAGATATTGGCGTAAACAATTCAAAAATCCATTAAAAAAAGAGTACGAAATGCATTCGTATGTATTTTTTCATGAGTTCGAAACATTTCACGTAAGCTTTCAAGACAATCTTCAATCAAGAAAAGCAGAGAGAAAAAAAGCACTCAAAACATAGTCTACTGTGTCTCAAAGAAAGTACACAGCGACACAGAAAAAGTAAAACAGTGTCTATGCACAAGGACACATAAAAATCTTAAAGAGTGATTTTTTATCAGCATCATGTATATGTACTGTTTCCCTTCGTTCGACCATTTTACCACACATTCTCTCTCTCTCTCTCTCTCTCTCTCGGAGGGGGGGGGGTCTCTCTCTGGGGGGGGGGGGAGGGGGTACTCTCTCTCTCTCTCTCTCTCTCTCTCTCTCTCTCGTGTGTGTGTGTGTGTGTGTGTGTACTGGAAAATATAACCACACACACACACACACACACACACCACACACACACACCACACACACACAGAAGAAATAAACAAATACATAAACATTTGAATAGAAAAATAAATGAAAGATGAAGAAGATCCCGAAAATGGCTGAAAAAGTCCTATAATTCCCTATTCCCAAGTTTGTAATCTCTGAAACATTACAAGAAACAAGGAAGGGTGGTGCGTTTCCACCTGATATGACTGGACACAGCCATATTTTTCCCGTTTTCAGTGACGAGACAGCCATTCTATACGCCACGATGTTACCGTCAGACATACTATCCATTAGCACTGTAAGAAACTTATAGGCCACAACAGAATGATTGTGTGCACAAGTTTGCAAAAGCCATTTGTCATTGCTCTGAAGCTACCCCCCCCCCCCCCCCCCCCCCCCCCCCCCCCCCCCTCCCTCCCCCGCGTGTTGGAAAATTCTTAAAATTCTTACACCGAATCATCGCTTTCATATTGAAGACGTGAACGTGAACGTGCAACCTTGATTGTGAATTAAAAAAAAAAAAAAAAAAAAAAAACCCTGATCTTCTTGACAAAGACGACTTTGGCACCCCAAAATTGTGACGATCGAAAGACAGCCTTCATAGGTGATGTAACCGTGCGATTAAAACCAAGGGAAAGCATGTGTGAAAATGAAGATTCATGATGACCAGAGAGAGAGAGAGAGAGAGAGAGAGAGAGAGCATTATGAATGGGCACGCGAGTTGGTGGACAAAGCAGATATTTCCGTGAACTCTTTTGACAATTGTTCTCAGCAAGCTTTTCTGGAGAAATACGAGTTCTTTTTCTTGTCTCTGTCCCGTCCACATGTACTGAAGGACCTGTCACTTGACTATGAACAACACAACGCTGCATCAGCATTCGCTCAAACTTTCTTATCATCTTTTGCTTACAACTTGTTGAAGGAAAGGTGAGATGATTCTGTCCGTACTGGGGCCAAACGGCCCGACAGTCGTACTCCTCTCTGTGTGAACTCCCTGCACAGAGAACTCACTAAACGTTTTTCTGGTGTCGGGTCCCCTGAGTCGTGTGCACTTGGCAGTTTTTCGCGGACGACTTGGACAGCAAATTTGACGTTTGTGTGTTGTGATCTGACTGACGTGTGTTCGAGAACAGTCTCCTCAGCTTGTTGATCTGCCTGTCGGAATGATCTTTGTAATCCGTCTCTGACGTTTCCATTGAACATTATGATAGTATTTTCAGAAGATTTTGACTGGAAAGGAGAAAGTGCTGGCAGGACTGATAATAATGGTACTTAGGCAATGGCAATTTCTTGTAAGACATTCTACTTCTACCATATCTTTTCATTGCTTTGCGTGCCCTCTCCTCATTCAAAAACGCCCTAGGTACCTTTGGAGGACCTACCGAACGTGCGAATCTTTGTCGACATTTTCGGCAAGATGTAACCCATTCCAGTCTCTTCAAGTTTTGTCCCTGACAGAATATCTCTGTGGGTAGGTACGTTGTTGGGGGGTTTTTTTGGATTAGACCGATGATGGTGCTCATGTGTTGTGACACCGGTTGACAGAGGTGACCTTTCTTTCAGCTTCGATTGCACTCCATAACGCATTTCAGACCCCTGATCTTGCTCATCTCGATAGGAACAACTGTGACGTTCTCGCTGACATTTACTTTCATAGCTGTTTTGAGAAGTGTGTGAATGGACAGGAAAATGAAAAATGGATCCTTTTTCCTGATTGACAGTGGAAAGGTTGTGACTGACCCAGATGTTTTCGGATTGTTGTCTGCCATTCTTAAGCGTATCTTGCAGACCTGCAGACTGCGGACCGGAATGCTGGGTATTAGCAGAGAACCACCCTTTCCTATGACTTCTGTCACGGTCACTGAACACTCTTCTCTTAGACCTGGCTACCTTTCCTTTGCGCTGTGTCCTCACCACTCTCATCCTCCTGTAAGTCAGACACTATAGACTCGGACCTCATTTGTCTGGTTTCTTTTCGCCCTCGGGAACCACTCCTGGATAAGGATAAATATGGATACATGGGATAAGGAAGACTTTTTCACATCTGGCTTGGCTTGGTTACTGAAGGTTCTGTGCAATGCAGAGACCCTGCCCTCGGGTATATCTTCACAGCCAGGCACCGAGGAGACCTGAATTGTGTCCAGGTATCCATGCTTGGATTTCGGCAGAGACGGTGACCGGAACATGAATGACGTGTGCCTTTTTTGGGCATGGCAGTCTGCTCAATTTTTGTTTGATTGACTACGTGGGATCTTCGTAGTTTAAACGTTCCCGTGGATTTCTGGTTATTTGCTCGAATAGATTGTTCTATTTTGAATTTGTTATGACTTCCTAACTTCCCTCTGTAGAAAGGAAGTCTCAGATGAAGCTGATCGATGGGGGAGTAATCGAGTAAAGGAAATTCTTTCCTCTCCTTCTCTGGGTATTGAATGCTTCTTCTGCAATCTGAGTACCTTTCTGTTATTCAAAGTCTTTTTGTAACCGATGGCGTGAGCGGTGATCCACAAACTTTCTGAGCCGGCGAGCAATATGAATAATGATACAAGGGTGACTTTTTAAACAGGGGAAAATCTGTTTAACTGGGGAATGGGTAATGCATGGAAGGACTGCATTGACAATGATATTGCATGTTTTCGATTTCAATTAGTCTTTGGGGACCTATTAGGAACTTTCCGTGAATTGTCCTGGTTTGATATAGAAGTCCGATGAACATCATCTTTTCCCTCTTTGAGCGATTCAGGATATGACATGGTTCGTGTGAGTCAAAAGTCTGTGTCGATATGTAGAACTGGTTTTCGTTGTGGACTGAAAATGCTGAGCATTTCCCAAGGGCCCCATGATTTCCCGGTGAGTTCTGTATGGTCACTGAACACCCTTCGTCCTTAACTTCGTAGCTACCATTCTCCTGTACCCTGTGCGCGTTACAAACTATTATCCAAGCTGTAAGCCAGACACTGAAGACTCGGTACCTCACTCCGATGGTTTCCTTCAGTCAGGAGCCTCGATGAAGTTGCAGGTAAGGAGAGTTTCAGATCTGTTGGCCAGGCCCTAGGACTGATGGCTGTACTTGTCTACGTAATGTTGACACTTCCATCTTTTCGGTGGGGGCTCTCCATCCACATTCGGAAATGCCCTGAGGATGAACGTGTGAATTGTGGCCACTTTGGGGATAGCAGTTCCCTCCTTTCGTGGGACTGAGACTGCTGTGAGTCCCGCAATTCAGAAACCTTTTCCTCTCAATTTTCCTTGGAGGCCTGAGAACGACTGGTTTATTTTTACGTGAGATTCATTGCGCCGTTTTTCTTTTGGAAACTATACAAGGATAAAAAGAGTAAGTTGGGAAGGTTGGGTACGAAGAGTTCTTTTCGTCTTTTTTCTATGACTGGAATGGCTTTCTTCTGATTCGACTACATCTTCTCTTCATTTAACTCTGTGTGATTTCTTTTCCTTTCTTTTTTTTCAGACAGTGGCAATGTTGTGCCATCAGAACCCTACTTGCATAGGTTCGTGTGGTGAACCTCTTTACTCTTTTTTGATTTCGTGTTTTGGTATTCAGTATTTGGTAGTGATGTTTGATGTTTGATTTGTGTGAATCTGTTCCGACTGAGGAGAAGAATGGATCGAACGACTGGACGGGATAGCACTTTTTCAATGCTGACCGCTTTAACAAATCGTTGGTGAAGTAAGTGTTTCCTACCTGGATTTTGTCAAACATATCGCTTCAACTGCTGAAGCTTATGGACAAAGTGTATGGTTAAGTGATGCGATACGTGTGCCCGCGTGGTCGCAGTTTTAGTCTTTAGAGAAGATGAGGACGATGAACAGGGATAATCGGGCTTGGTCGCTCAGGGAATGGTAGTTTCCTCATCTTTTTTGACTGCTCTTGTGCTGTATGGATCTTTCGCAGTACAGAAACATTTCCTGTGATTTCTGATAATCATTACGTATGGCTCCGTTATCTTGTAACGTTTCATTTTAGGAGGCGAAGTGGCGAGGAAGGTGAACAGTGAGTGATGACTGGGAAATTGTTTTGCGTGGAATCGCTGTATGACCTATTGACATTCTTACACAGTGAAGCCGCGCTTTCTTTTCCCCAATCCACAGTCTTCGTGGCTGTCATCATGAGTGCAGGTCAACAATTCGTGTATTTTCTTGAAAAGGAAAATGAACTATAGAAAGGAACGGCATGAGAATATTTTCATGAAGAAGTTTTCCTGTTGTTGTCATCCCACTGATGTACGGGATATGTCGCTTTCCCAAAATATGTGTCCTCGGGGAGCTCTCTTGATCTACGTTGAGTCGTTAAAGTGTTGGTTCGTTTTGCAGTGTCCTGCGGTCTAGATGGTGGTGAGTGAGGGGCCAGCAAGGTGCCAGGATAGGTAAGGGTCTCCAGGTACCCAAAATCTTTTTGTAATTCGTTGATTCATGTGTGGCTGAATGTTCTGCGTATACCAGACACTTTCCTCTCAGCAGGATGGATATAGTCCCCAGTCGCGCATCTGTCTGCACACGTATCTGCATTACAAGTCCCGTCGGAAGCTCCTCTTGATCTGACATGGAGTGTTTGAAGTGTTGATTCGTTTTGGAGCAGCGTCCGTCTCTAACTGAACACGGCTTGGACAGTGACCATGGATAGTTTGGTATTCAGGACAAGAAATGTTTCTTTTGTGAATTTTTGATTGATTCATTGCTGAATGTTTCTGCGTAGACCAACACTATTTCCTCATCAGGAGGATGAATTATATCCCAGTTCGGGGCAACTGTTTTGACTCGTATCTGGCTACAACATTTTTGCTCTTTTCCCTTGAAGAGTTGAAGGGTGGTGATGGGAACAGAGAAAGGGTATTCTGATCCTGGCAACCCGTTACCTTGTGAGATTTCGTTTCCAGATATCCTAATGTGTGCTTTGCAAGATGGCACAGTCCCCTTTGTGATGGATGTTCCCGACTCCCATTCTGCGGGTTTGCCATGTTGATGTGTAGGCTGGTGTGCTGGGTTGTAGTATCTTGAATTGCATTTAGTTGATGGATCGAACGATGCCAACAGTAAGGTGATAATGGTGTACTGGGCTGTTGTGTGACTGACCTGTCCGAAATGTCCTTCTCAGTTTTTGACACTTTTCTTGTGTGTTTGGTTTTTTTCTATTTCCCATTCAGTGGGCTATCATATGATATTTCGTCGTCATGTCCGATTGACCAAGTGGTCTTAAAATTCTTATTTTTATGAATTATATGTTTCGTTGGTGTCCTAGGTGAATGCAACAGTATGGCTATTTTAGGAAACGGGTAGTTTACTGTAATGCCATTGTGCGTTGCCCGTATTTTTCTCATTGCTTTTTTTTTGCTCGTGCTTTCGTTATGTGGAAATTACGGGCTGCGAGGAGGTGACATGCCTGCGACTTGTTCTTGGCTTGAAGAAACTGATACCATATCCTGGCTAGGACGCAATGGATCATGATGGTCTAACAGCTCAGTCAGACCCGCTGAATTCTCCTTCTGCATCCTAGATTTCGTTTTGCAGAGTTTTTCTTCATCAGAATCAGGTCCACATAAGACACAGTATATCTTTGCTATCAGTTCGTAAATTTCTCCTCTGATTAATGGAGGCAGACAGCTTCTTCACCATGTGTCTGTGCAGGATCTATGCACCTTTGCTGATTCTTTGTTATACTCAATACACTCGACTTGGCTGCCTCTACTTTGTGTTTTAGGTTCATCTTTTTCCATTTGCATCGCTGTCAATCCTCCTTCATGTGTCGTCTCTTGTTCTGTCCTTGGCATGTCCTGCAGTCTTAGGACGATTGAAATATTCTATCGGTGGATAGTTTGATGTCAGCGGTGCCGTTGCGTTTTGTGACGGTCCGAAAATTCCTTTACATGGTGTTATGTTAGGCAGCACGCCTATCAAGACATGACTCCGTACCGAATCCTGTACTGACTTTGTTTTTGTAAATTCTATCAAATCCGAACTTGAGTTTGGTCTACCAGAATTAGCTAATTTATCTGAAAGTGTCCCTTACGTCGGCTAAAAAATCGATTTCTTTTGATTCATATCAGTGGTCAGTCTGGATCTTTTCCCTGGACTTCCTTGGATAACACAGGACAGACTTGTTTTCAAAATCACCAACTACATATCTGCTTCAATAAATGTAGCTGAACTTCCACTATCCTTGAGGTCGACTTTGTTCAGAGTTATCCCTTGAAGTGCTTTAACCAGTCTGTCTGAACTTCCCTAGCAAGTTTGTGATGGCTGGGTGTTGTCAGAATTCCCAACTACACACCTGCATCAACAAATTTATAGGAACTCTGTCCCCTAGTGGGTAAGGGTTGATTTTGTTTCAGATACATTAACTACATCTGCTTTCATTTCCAATTCTGAACTTCTCCTATATTCAGAAATCATGTAACCTACCTGCTTCCATGACGATGCTGGAATTTCCAATCGTTCTCGTGTGGATGAGTACAGTGTACAATGGGGCAAGAATAGTCTGAATGATAAGTGCTCAAGAGCATCTTGCCTTACCCTGGTATGTCAGAACTTCTTTGTGGACATCAATCTATTGGTTTTCATTGTAGATTCCGAAGTCTTCTTGTGGCTTAATCAAAGAATTGTCCTGTCTGGTAACTGGAATCGCTGCCTTTGTGTTTGGTCATCTGATTAAAAACATGTTTTCTGATTTTGTGGGGGTTGTTAATGATCAATACCCGTTACTGGATAATGCGGGTGGTGACTTTTGAAATTCGCTTTTTTTCGCTTCCAGTGTTTCTCCTTTGACGCTCTGTTTGGTACTTTCTTCCCAATTGGTTTCATTTTCTCTCAATATCCTTGACTGTTTTCCTTCCCTCCTTCCCTTTTTCCATCATTATTGAATGACTTCAAGGACTTGGTACAATGTCTGGAGATGACTGTGGGGTTCTAGCAGACGTTTCTGGTGCGAGCGTTCTGTGATGGACGATCATCATGGACTGGATATCCTTCTGTCAACGCAGCTTGCCTCTTCGTGTTGTGTCTGTATTATGTGTGCTCGGGGAACGTCCTTTCTCTGCTGAGCCTTATGGATAGTCTCTGGTGTTTTGTTGTGGTTGTTTAACCCGGTTTAGTGATCTTGTTAATGTTCGAGCTACTGGTCATGTATGTCAATGGCTGAAATAATCTCCAGGTAAACTGTTTCTGGACATGTGTTGTTTAACAACATCAGAAGTTCCAGGTATCGCATACCGCGTTCGATTCTTTTTGCTTTCGAATGGTGGACAACAAATGTGACCATGGCTAACAGACGTACCTTACTGTTAAACTTACGTCATGTTCTCCCTGAGCCTTGAATACCCACCCTCTGCATTCAAAACCAACAGTTTCCTGTTGTCGCGTTTTCTGATTTTACACGTTCGAAGTAACGTACTGTTTTCATTTTGACATGGATTGTACTGACTATCTATCGACTAATTCGGAAACTTCCGTGAGCTTCCAGTAATATTAGCTTTGAAGTTATTCGAGCGACCTCTTGTTTATTCTATCCCGGTGAAACTGAAACTGCTACGTCCACTCTCATTGCAACTTCATATGAGGGAAACACTATAATCTGAGAACATTTCCTCTGGCGGTCAACCGAATGCGATAACCTATGAAACTTTGGTGGGTTTTTGTTGAACATTTGGCCTTATGATTAATCTTGCTGAAACATAAATGGACTTGTGTAACTTGCATCTTTGAAAGTACGGATATTCCAAATTGGTCCCATGGAGTAAGAGATCCACTGGGGGGCTGCGACAAATCTGAAGAATTCAGTTGTGACGTAACAGAAGCCTGGTGACAATTTCGGTTTTGAAGGCATTGCCCTTGATGGAGATGGCTGTGATATAGTTCTCCCTCATTATGGACTCTAGTAGACATCTGCGGTTCAGTCTGCAGAGCTATGCTTCTTTGCTGAATCTGCTTCATATCAAAATCATTTCTAGCCAACAGCATATGTGGATGGAGATGATCGTAGTTGAAGATGCAACAGATACTTGAGGTCTCGAGTGTCTGATCTGGTGTGGTAAAACACGTTCGTTTGTTCGATAAAGCTTTGGGTCACCGGGAAATCGATGATATGGTTTGAGTTTTCGCAGTTTTTTGAAATGGAAGAACCCCCGAATCTGCAAATTGAGGAGCACTAACGAAGCACAGGACCTTTCATTAGTGTGATTTTGTTGCTCATGTTGAACAACAGAAGCCTGTAGGTCTTGAAACTGGTTCCCTACGTTTTGTGAAAGTGTGTATGGTATAGTGTCCAGTTTTTGGTTTGGTATAGATACCCTGTTTGCGCAGACCTGCTCATTTTCCATACTCGTGCAGCTGCTGCCACCGAGTTGTCACTGGGCCGTCTGTCATTTGCATGGGAGAGGATGCACAAGGTTTTACCATAGCGTTGACCCGTGTTACTGAAGAATACGACACACAAACTCACTCTTTGTGTCTAAGCTGGCGTCTTTCCTATTTTGTTGCACTGACCTTCGACCCTTTCACGTGAACTCTCTTTTTTTTACTGGGGCGTCGGCCATCATAGAGGCACGAATTGTTGAACAAGAATCCGATCCTGTCTTGTGATGTAACCAAACGGTGAGCATGGAGGCGTGCTTCTGAGGACTTCGTTTCGTGGAGATTAGGAACCGCTGTCAGCTGAGCCGGAACATCTCTGCATCTGTGTTTTGTTTACAGAATATATGGCTGAATTGGCCCTGTTTATGGAGTCCACGACGGAATGTTGGAACAAACGGTTTGATTTGGTTTTTAACTGTTTGAACTGAGAATGTACATTTAAGGATGCATCCAAGCATTTTTCCCTGAATATGTCTGTGTGACTGAGGATCTCGTATTTTTTGTTGATTCTCTGACCTGTTGGACAATCTCCATATCTACGTGTGGTTCACACTGCAGATGAAACTCTGTCAGAGAGAGGTGTATCCTGCTCCTTTTCCTCTTCATAAACCATCAACAGGAAAATCTTGGACATCAGGACAGCGAAAGTCGTGGGTACATTGTCTGCAGTGTTTGGAAACTCTTCTGAATCAGGTTGGGACGGGAATTTTGATACGCTAGGTCCTGGCTTTGAAAGCGACGTTTGTTTCTGTGATAGGGTCGGCACAGTATAATACTGATGGAACTTTCGTCACGAATATGGGACTGAAGAGACGATTCAGGTGAATGCACACGTCTGCAGTTTGTGTTTTGTGAAAAGCTTTCTGGCTGATAAGTGATGGATGGGGCTCACTGGGCACATTGTTTGAATCCTGGGTCCATGTGTTGAGAGCTCTGCTGTGACTGCGATGATGATGCCTGCTGCCCCTTTTCACCTTCAGACTATGTGAGTGCCCCAGACAACTCTGACATCACTGGAATGTTATCACGTTGTGAGGAAGGAAAACCCTTTTGTTCACAGCCCTTTCTAGCCATTTCTGCATTCTGCATGTTTCTTTCGGATGAACATCACAATACATCTGCTTCTGGGTCTTTTTGTTTTATCAAACCAGTCTTGTGTCCCCTGAGGTAGCAACAGATTTTGAACGCCTCATCAAAATGCTCTGAAGTATGTGCTGCAGCGGCTGCGTGTGACTGTGAGCCTGCTCTGTTGCTAGCTGCTTTTTCACAATCGTTTGGACAGAATGTTTTAAAGAATCTGGAAAACTTTGTCCTGGAAACTAGACGGTTGGATGTAGATGGACAATCACGACCCTTGTTTTTCAGTGTCTTAGCATGTGTCTGAGGGTCTGAATAACGCTGGAATGAGTATTTGGACCTCTGTCTGTTGTCATAAACTCTTGTGCAGATCTTTATTTTTCTGCTCGTAAGAGCAGGCCTTGAAATTCGTCAAATAGGTCGTTCCGTCCAGGATGAATGGTGGTGATTCTAATGATTCTGTCACAGGGGATTGTCCGAGCTTTGGGAAAGTCGTACTTGAAAATCAGATTTGCTGTAAGTTCACTGGTCTTTGGAGACCGTTCTTTGAATGATACTGGTCAGTGTGTTCAAGATCTTTTTCAGATTTGTTGTAATCTGGATACGAAAGTAAAACGATGCTGTGAACGGTTCAGTGTCTATTTGGGGTTTCGCTGCTGCTGTTGTTATTTCCCTCTGGTAAGCTGGTTTGATGCCAAGATGACTTTTTTTTTTCTTCCAGATATCCATGATCAACCTGATCCTTCTTTCTGGTCATATAATTCACAGTGTTCGCTTCTGCGAATAGACTTATCCTCACTTTGAGCGGATGCTTGAGCAGTAAAAGGTCCGTCATCTGTCAATGGGGGTGTCCGAGAAACCTTTGCTGTCTGTAGCAATGGTGAGGGATGACAATTCCTGTCCCAGCTGTGTCTGTGTATTCCTCTGGCTCACGATAAGGCGCAGTGGTATGGCAAATATCTTTGGCATTTCTGTTTGTTTTCAACCTGCAACAACAGATATGCAAGTCACATTCATTGCCATTGACCATGCGAGTTACGGTGGTGTGTTGTGTGTGTGTGTGTGTGTGTGTGTGTGTGTGTGTTGTGTGTGTTGTGTTGTGTGTGTTGGGTGTGTGTTTGTATGTGCTTTGTGCTGTGTGCTTGTGTTGTGCTGTGTTGTATGTTCTGGTTCATCCGGCCCTCCCTGGCACGGCCCCTCTCTGACCTTGGTGCCACTGGAGGGCTGGAAGGCTAGGCTGCTGCACGCAACTCCTTCAAATCCTCAGTAATGTTTCAAGGGCGGGATAACTTTGTCCTCCATGGAAAAGCCCAGATGGGTAGTTCTCTCTTTTTTCTTTAATTCAAGTGTGTGGACCACAGCCGCACAGAAGCTCTGATCAGAAAACTGTGATGACTGACGGTGTGGGGGTTAAGTGTAAAATGGGACGGCAAACTACCACATCACAGATGTCTATAATATCACTGAATCTGAATTGATGGCGGTGCAGGACAGGAAGAAAAATGGCGAGAGGAAGACAAAGGAATGGCATTATGCAATGCTGTTTTCTTGCTTCGCGTCAATTCCCGACGTTCCTGATTTAGACTTTTTTGTTTCTTTTTGGAATGCGTTTTTTTTTGTTTGTTTTGTTTGTTTTGTGTTTGTTTGTTTTTTGTAAGTCCCAGAGCCCTGCAACACACACACACACACACCACACACACACACACCACACACACACACACACACACACACACATACATATACACGCGCGTGCTCATACACATCCCGCTCACATCACTCACCCTTTAATTCAAACTACTCAATACCAATTTTTTACTTCCAAATTAGTTACATCGAGGTGAAGGGTCACAAAGTCAACTCATCATCACGGTTGTAATCTTGTTGACAGCCTTCACCAATAGGTACTCACAGCCCTTTATAATGGACAGTATCAAAAAACCTCATTCAGGCCCTTTTAATGCTGAATCGAGTCTGTTACAATTATAAACAGAGCAGATATAACAAGTTCATGTATTTCGACTGTTTACAAAACATTAAGGGGGGG
>JADBJO010004480.1:0-2500 GCA_016801955.1 Conus betulinus
TTGGCCCCAACACCGATTGTCTACCCACCCCGCCCTCTCTCCTCCTCTCCTCTCTATCTTCTCTCTACTATCTCTCTCTCTCTCTCTATCCTATCATACTTCTTGTGCACTGTTTCTCTCACTTGTCCACTTTATCCCGTGTGCGGTTCTTCTGACCGTGCTGTGAGACGGTCATTTGGGCGCATGGAGTGTCAATACCAGGTCTTCTCTGTCGGTTTTCGTTTGTTTTCTGATGTCCTTCCCCCCCATTAGCCATTTGTTCATTACACCGCGTGCACCCGGGCATGCCTCTCTCTCTTCTGTCTATTCTATTTTGCTCTTCTCTCTTTTCTCTCTCCTCTCTCTTTGGCACCTGTTTCTATCTCTATCTCTCTCACTCCTGTCTCTATAGTATCTTTCACCCTCGTATGTTCAGTGTTTTATTTTACAACGCGCGCTTGTGTGTCGACTTAGTGCCCTGCCGCGTTCCCCGAGAGCCGCCCCCCCGCTCCTCTGCTTCCCCTCCCCCCATCTCCGGAGTGTGTGCAGCGCTGTGTGGTGTGTGTTGTGTGTTGTGTGTGTGTGTGACGGGCGTTGTGTACTTCCATGTGCGTGTGTGTGTGTGTGTGATGTGGTGGTTTTATAACAATGCGAAAAAAACAAAAAAAAACATCCACAAGGATAAAATATTGTTCGGAAGGTTAATTATCAGTCGAGCCACAGGTTTGTACGCCCGACCTTTATCACTTCTTAAGTGTTCGGTTTTGAACATAGCTAAAAATCGACAAATGATACCTGTTTCGAGATTTCTGAACATATAAAAACACACTTAGTCAGTAGCTAATACACAGTTCCACATATTCAGAAACGCTCGCACGCCGCACGCATACGCCACGCCAAGCACACGCAGGCACGACACTACACACACACACACACCACACACACACAAACACACCTACACATCAGACAACACACACACACATACTCGATCACTACGACATCGCTTTTCATTAACCACACAGTCACTGACACCCCATCGGCACACACACCAACAGAGAGACCGAGACTTTGACCGACCTAGAGACAAAAAAACGCGGGAGCGGAGGGATGGCACGGCCAAAAAAAAAAGGCCGACGGGGGTGGTGTGAGTCGGGCGAGGGGTTTGAGTAGAACTCGCTTTTATAGACGTGAAACAAACGATGTTGTACAACGTAGTAATTCTGTGTAAACGAGCAACAATCTGTTTACTTATAAAAAAAAAAGGGGTGGGAAGAGAGGATCAAGATACCAGCGGTACCTTAAATAATGTAGTTAAGACAAATATAATAGAATCAACGGTCTAAGGCTAGGGTGATAGAAGCGATAGATGCGAGACTGCATACAATTAAATAAGCCACAGTGTTGGGGGGTGAGGTGGTGGGGGTAGGGGTGGGGTGAGGGGGGGGGTGGGCGGGGGGGGTGTGGGGGGGGGGGGGGGGGGGGGGGGGGGGGGGGAACGGGGGGGGGGGGGGGGGGGGGAGGGGGGGGGGGGGGGGGGGTGGGGGGGGGGGGGGGGGGGGGGGGGGGGGGGGGGGTGGGGGTGGGGGGGGGGGGGGGGGGGGGGTGGGGGGGGGGGGGGGGGGTTGGGGGGGGGGGGGGGGGGGGGGGAGGGGGGGGGGTGGGGGGGGTGGGGGGTGGGGGGGGGGGGGGGGGGGGGGGGGGGGGGGGTGGGGGGGGTGGGGGTTGGTGGGGGGGGGGGGTGGGGTGGGGGTGGGTGGGGGGGGGGAGTGATGCGCGTTCGCGTGGGGGAGGTGACAGGAGAGGGGTCGGGGGGCGCGGCTGTGGGGGGGGGGGCTGTGGGGGGGGACGGGGGGGGGGTGAAGGGGGGGCCGGGCCGCGGGGGTGCAGGGGGAAGAGCAACACCCCGACGCGCGCCTCCACGATAGAAGAGGGAGCCTGCGGGAACCCCCGCCGGCGCTGCGGCGGTGCCCAGGGGTGGGTTCTTGGGTGTGGTTACCAAGGGGGGTGCTGATGATTAGGAGGGGAGGGGGTTGAAGAGAGATAGCACAGGGCGTGTAGCGTCCTAGCGCGGGTGCGAGTTCGGTTCATCGGCGAAGTCAAGAGGCGCATGCAAAAGGGGTGTTATGCGTTGTAAGTACGTAAGGGGGTGGACGACGTATGGAGGGAGCCCAAGAAGTTGGGGAGTAGTGTCATGTGTGGAGGATTGCCGAGGAGTGCAAATCATTGAGGGGAGAGGGGGGCGAGGTTG
Organism: Conus betulinus; assembly: GCA_016801955.1. NCBI lineage: Eukaryota > Metazoa > Mollusca > Gastropoda > Neogastropoda > Conidae > Conus > Conus betulinus. The sequence continues at coordinate 2,228 of JADBJO010004480.1, forward strand.
TCTCAGATTTTTCTAAAGTGTTACAGTTTCAAAATCTAAAACTGTGTAGTCGTAACTACATCGGAAGTACTGAATTGTTGAAGCGACTAAGTAACATAGTCCGTCGCACACACATTGGAATACAACTAACACTCACTCGGTCGCGGTAGAGAGAAAACTACCGTGCAGAGCGCAGAGCGGTCACAGCACGAACCTTATCACACACAGCCAAAGGATCCCGTACAGCAGGGTCTGATTGAACGATACTGCCCATTACCATCACCCTAAATGTAC
>JADBJO010004480.1:7500-10000 GCA_016801955.1 Conus betulinus
TCAGTGCCTGTGGGGCCACACCGCATCAGTTGGAAAAAACCGCGATTTCAGTTTGGAACAACTTCTATACACACCAGAAGATGTTGCATTTCTATTTCTACACGTTTGAACAGAAGACAAGGAGGAAAAGATGCTCGAAAATGGGAGGGTGTCGGAAGAAAACAAACACGTTGGAGAGAAGAAAGGAAGGAGGGAGGGAAGAGTGGGGAAGGGGGGGGGGGGAGAAAGGCAGAGGGGGGGGGGAGAGATGTTGCGGAGCGGGGTGTTGCTCCCCCAGAATGAGCACCCTCATGATACAAGCAAAAAGCCTGCTTTATTGAGGGCATTTTCCACACAGTGAAAGGACCACTTTGGTCGCTATTTTCTGATTACCTTACCATGTAGATAGCCACACCCTGTCTTCGGATGTATGAACTCAGGGGCGATCACTTCGTTCAGGAAAAATGACGGGAGCGATAGAAGTGGAGAAAGAAAAGAAAGAGAAAGGGGGGAAGGGGCGAGAGAGAGAGAAGGGGTGAAGGGTGGGGAGAGGAGGTTAGGGAGAGGTTAATTTTTTGTTTTATTGTTCACAAAGCGAATTATGAACAATCAAAAATCAGAACAACCCTGAAGGAAGAAGCGTGAGAAGCAAGTGGGAGGTGGGGGGGGGGGGGTGGAGAATCCCCGGGAGTCGGGGTGAAGCCCACCAGAAGAGCACCCTCACAAGCAAAAGCCTGCTTATTGAGGGCATTTTCGAGAAGCAAGGAACAGCTTGGGCGCTACCGGATTTCTGAGTACGGACCGATTAGATAGCCACAACCTGTCTTCGGATGTATTCGGACTTCAACCGCATGGGGGGACACTGTTCAGGAAAATGACGGGGCATAGAAGGGGAGGGAAAGAGAAAGGTGAAGAGGGGCGGAAGAGAGAGCGGGGTGGTCCTCCCTTGAGAGGAGGTTTGGGAGACGGTAATCCAATGTTTTTGTTCCACAAAAAGAATTATGAAAAATCAAAGAATTTTAAAAAAACCCTGAGAAGTAGGAAGCGGAGAGAGTCAGAAGCAAGTGAGCCCCCAGAGAAAAGAGGGACAGGAGCCCGCGGGAAGGGGGGGGTCTGAACTGAACTAATGATTATGAATGAAAGTTTTTGAGAGGGGAGGGGGGGGGGGGGGGGGGGATTACATTACAAGAGGGGAATTCACTGGGAGGAGAATAAAGGTGGTGAGGGTAAGGATATATTCAAATCACTATCAGCATATTGTTGACGAAATCTTAGCAAAAACCCATAACTGATGGTTGACGAGTTTTGCCATCAGGCTGTGACTGGTCTTCTTTAATTCATTCCTTCATTCATTCATTTTCATTCACTTCATCATTCTCTATTTGTTTTTTTTTTTTTTTTGTTTAGTTTTAGAATAGTGTATGTATGAGATATATCGCTTTGTGTGTATTTTATTCATTTATTTATATATTTATTCCATTTATTTGCATTGATGATTGTGTTGCTGTTTGTAATCAAGTTTTTTCGCTTTATCTTTTAACTTTTTTTTCAGAAGCCCCTCATGCCCCTTTACTGCGACTTAGGTGTTTTCATATTTTTCAGGACTAAGGCCTGCGAGAGAAGGATCCAGGACCCTGTCATTGCCGGAAAAAAACTGTCAGCCAACCCGCCACCATGCCCGCCTCTTTGCGAACACTGTGTGGATCCCGCCCCTGTCAATAATTCTTTAGTTTTTTCTTCACTTGTGCCTTCAGCCGGCGGTGGCTGCCCTGATATGGCCCTTTTGCTTCGAACTGATGGTGCGTGGTCAGCAACCTTAACGACATATTTACCTTAATTGTAAATTACGCTATGCCCCATTGCTTGTCCCCAACACCCCAACGAGGCAATGATGAGGAGACCTTACAGTGATCTTAGTCACGGAATCCCAGCATCCACACACACAACTGTTAGGACAAGGCGCTTCTCAATGGACAATAAAACTCGTTGTAATATTTGTTCTTAAATAGTCATGAAACTCAACTAGTACGCCGGCGGTTCTTTGGGAGGAGTTTCGACTGTTCTTGTTGATCCTACGGTTTTATGCATACGCGGCATTACGCCGCGTATGGTGTGTGTGTCGTGGTGGTGTGTGCAGTGTGGTGTGTGTGTGGGTGTGTGTTTTGTGTGTGTGTCACCAGGTGTGTGTGCCGTGCGCACGGCGCGCTCGCGCGTGTGCGGTGTGTTATTATATTCACAGCAAACGCGCAATGTGTGTCATAGGACATGTCAACACAAATACACGTCAAAAGCTATTATGTCTCCGTAACGCCGGCGACCTCGGAAACGCAGGATGTTTCACTCACGCTGTCGGGTGTCGTCAGTAAGGGTGCTCAGGAAATGCTGTCCTGCTTCGTGTAGCTCAGGGTAGACAACTCTGGGAACCATACAAGTCACTTGGCAGCAGTGCAGTGTCTCCTCAGATGGGTGCCTCTGGTGAGACGATCGGATATTGATTGCTCCTGCAGAATGCCGGTGTTGA
>JADBJO010004480.1:30000-50000 GCA_016801955.1 Conus betulinus
TATATGGATCCATGTTGAGTCAATGGAAAAGGCTAGGACACAGTACTATGCCTAACTATGTGGGGACAGTTTTCCTTCAGGTATTCTACTGATCAACTCTGCATCTGCAGACACTTCAAAACATGTCTACGCGCAGGTTTCGCCATGAAACTCATGAAGATCTCAAATAGTTTCAAATCTTGTCTCATGCACCCCCCCATTCACAGACGCTGCCAACAGGGTACAAAGCACTAGTGGTCAAGCCTTGTTACGTGCTGATGGACTACAACCAAACTCGCCAGAGATGATAATATGGCAGACAGGGGAATAAACATCCTTAGAGATTTCACAGCAGGGAAACAACCAACACGAAGTGATACCACTAAAACAACAACAACAGCAACGAGCAGGGACAGTTCCTTGTCGTGTGTGTGTGTGTGTGTGTGGGTGGGGGGGGGGGGGGGGGGGGGGGGGGGGGAGGGGGAGGGGGAGGGGGCCTGACGGTAATTGGACCCGGATCCATCATTATAAAAAATTTCTTTAAAAAAGACAAGGTCAATGCTTTTAGTCACCTGAGTTAGTAAACACCTAAGCGTCGCCTTCATGCATAGCGATCCCTTTTCGGACGTGACCTCAGAGCGACCCTGGCCTCCCTGTCACGGCTCACTTCATTCAGGTGCGACTGTACCTTTAAATGTGCAGTGATGAACAGCTGCCACCGAGTCGGTGAACACGGTCACATGTGTCAGCTATGAATTAATCGCCGGGTGACTGCATGCACCACCGTCTCTCTCTCTCTCTCTCTCTCTCTCTCTCTCTCTCTCTCTCTCTCTTTTACAATTTTTTCTATTCTGTTTGTGATAAGATATGCATCAACCGTTCCCACCTCTGCCACCCTCTCCCCCTCCCCACTTCCCTTTGAACCTTTGCCAAATGCCGATGTACATTACATGTTTTTTTTGTGAATATGAATTTCTGTCTGTTTCTGTCTGTCTGTCTGTCTGTCTCTCTGTCTCTGTCTCTCTCTCTCTCTCTCTCTCTCTCTCTCTCTCTCTCTCGCTCACACACACACACACACACACACACACACACACACACACACACACACACACACACACACACACACACACCTATCTCGTCTATTTACCCTGTGTGTCTGTCTGTCTGTCTTTCCAAATCATTTGTTCCATATCTGTATGTGCAAATATAACAGATAACCGACAACAGGAAGGACAGCGTTCTGGCGGTCCGTGTCACTGGCCCCAGGCTTCAGACAATCCGTGTACTGTCCGAACTTTTTTTTTTTTAAAGAAACCTGACAAGTAATGAGAGTAGATATGTCGCCTAAGAGGATTGGTCAATACACACACACACACACACACACACACTGTGCACGCTCGCGCTCATACCTGAGAACCTGATTTCTGCCATGCCATGCGCGACGCTAACTGCATTTTGATTTCCAGTCTAGACACTTCTTTCAGATCTTCATACTGATAACGGCCTTGCTTGAGTTAGCAGTCCTGTAAAAAAAAAAAAAAAGCAGCCTCCATTTGGACTGCTTGCAACAGGTATAGATAGATATCGGCAAACGTTCAGCGTTTTCCGTCCTGCATTCGCATCAAGCCACTTGTCTTTGTTCATTTCTTGGCTCACCTGGACGACCTTCGACACGCTTCTGGATCACTGGCGAAAAGGCATTTGTCCTACATTAGGCCTACTCTCAACTCCTAGACTGCTGGACTCGAATCACCGTCTTCGTTTCCGTCCACGAGTCCATATACGCATCAATGTCTGTATCCAGATTCAACTGAGTTTTTTCATTTGTTTTAAGGGTCATGGTGAAAGGGAAACCCTTTTTTTTTTTTATCTCTTACATACTAGTTTGTTCCCAACAAGTAGGCTGATGGTTTGGCAGAACAGGATTACGAAAGCAGTACAGGTTTATGAGTAGCTTGGAAATTCCCTCCCCTCTAACCTCCGCATCCCATTTGACCCCAGCCACCATCTTCAGACCCTGAGCTTTGGCACATACACGACTAGCCCCCTAGCGGATGGGGGCCACTTTGACCAACCGCCTCAGAGAAATCCGATATAAATTGTCGCATTTACTCCCATACCCGAAATCACTCCCTGGCGAATAAGAAAGGACTCATCCCGCTGGGAATAAACCCAGAGCGGCCTTCCCATCCCCACCCCACCCGCTCTGTCTTCCCAAATCGTTCTGTTCCAGAACTGCTCCCCTCCTTTCCAGTTCTCTAAGTGTCTCTTACAAAATATATCGATCGAATGATATCGGTCATGGGATTTTTTTTTTTTTTTTTTTTTTTTGAGGGAGGGGTGGGGTGGGGGTTGATTCTAAACCTGAGCTGGAGCTTATCGCCAGCCTGTTCCAAAACCACTCCCCGGTGACAGATTTGGCAATTAGTCCAGATACAACCTGTGGAGTGAATATATGCACGTGTCAAAAGTTTCCCACCCTACTGATGTTGATAGGAGGTGGGGATGGGCATGTGCCTATCCCACTCCGTAGAGTGTTTCTGAACCATGCCCCCGAATCACTCACCAGGGAGTGGTTTGAAGTTGGTATAAGCCGGGGACAGTTCTGGCTCATGAAGTACACACCCCACCCCATCCCAACCCCCGCACCCCCTTTGGAATTCAAGTGCAAAGTGCTTTGCTTAATCTATTTTATCGTTTGAGACACTTTGAAAAATCGGAGGGGTGAGATTTTGGAACAAAGGGAGAGGCTGGTCTAGAGTTACTCCATACTGTTGAGGTTGGACACCATACGATGCCCTTTCTTAACCGTTGGGGAATGATTTCGCGCGTGTTGTGATTACAAAACGTAACACACCTGGCCAGACAGGTATGTTTACATGATGCCCTAAAGGCAGCGCGGTTTCAGGTGGGGCACTACATGGCGAACGCGGTGGGCTTAGAGAGAGAGAGAGAGAGAGAGAGAGAGAGAGAGAGAGAGAGAGAGAGATGGCAGAACGATGGACTGGGAGCAGAAGACGGAGAGACCCGGTAAGGCTGAGGATCTAGAGCAGTTAAATGAAGACGGAACCATTCATATCAGGTCCCCACATCCTATCACAGGGAGCCTGTCCAAAGTACACACCAAAGCCAAAAGCACCTCACAGCCCAGGGTTAAACTCTCACAGTAGGTCCCAACACCAGGTCATCGCTTCCTGAATAAATGCTGTGTAACACATTGACCTAGTCTGATTGATCCCCCTTGATTTCTCTTGACCTGTTCGGAGGTGGAGATAACTGCCAGGGGCACTGAATCATACTGTCAACCCATGCCTATGCAGTGAACACAGAGGGGGTTGCATCAGGGCCAAGGTCAAGCCAGTACTTAGTCCCTAATGTCGGGGTCAAGGACAAGACTAGAAAGAGACCTACAAGGACACATAGCCAAAGCAGTAGACCCTGTCGGCATAGCTCAAGAGATTCCTGGGACTCCTAGACTCCCGGCTGCGTGCAAGTTAGTTAGAACTGTTCGAGAAAGAATGGGTAATTGTAATGGTCAACAGTGGCGTAACAGTATCTAAAACCACATTGTTCCTAGCAATTACAAGACTGCTGACGACTGTACGATTTACAAGGGCAAGTAAACCTACACAAAGTGATTGTTAATTCCACCGAGATGTCCATGCTAATTTTTGTCAGAATGAGGAACAGTATGGGCATGAAATGCCACGTACAGAAATGCAGTAGGACTACTAAGCCTTCCTTCAGATCAAGAAATTTCAACATCTTAGGAACAATATGGAAAAAAAAAAAAAAGGCGGAAGTAAATGATCACGAGCAATGGAGGAATGGGTCGAAGTGGTAGGGGTAGAGTGGACAAGGATAGAGAGAGAGAGAGAGAGAGAGGGTGGGTGGGTATGTGCACGCACGCACGCACACACAGCAAAGGCTCCTCTACAGTTAAACTGTAGGCCTACACACATTGCACTGCAATTTGAATAAACTGCATGTGCTCCACAAATAATGCGAGGAGGGTGTGGGGAAAAAAAAAAAAAAAGCAAACAACAATGCGTGTGTACATACCCTTCAAATAATTGCTTAATAGCCCTTCAAACGTGAACGCACTCCGTATTTGCGTGTCACCATCTGTCTCTAACAGCATAGCTTCCCTAACCCCCACCGACCCTTGCCGTTACTCCAACTATTCTTTTCTTCTTTGCTTCATTCACTCACACGACCCGCCCCGCCTCTTTTACTGCTCGATGTCAACCTGCACTTTTTTAAATCTACGCATGAAGCTCATGACTAATTGTAAACACACACACACACACACACACACACACACACACACACACACACACACACACACACCAAGAGACTTTAAAATGATTAAATTGTTCAGAAACCACATTCTTTGGGTGCTGTACGGCCTACTTGCCCAATTCAAGTGCAGAATACCCGATCAACATTAGCGAAACTGTGGTACTTCCCCAGTTCTTTTTCTGTGATAGTCCCCCCACCGTCTTTGGACGCGGAACTTCGGGCAAGGAATGTAATATCTCGATCGCTTTTAGTGTCCAACCCGTTTCCACTTACGAGCCTGCACAGACCCACACAGCGGCATGTGCTGCATAAATTTGGTTTGACTGCATTTTTCAATGCTAGGTCCACGATGGAAACTACCGAGTTGTAGCCTAACAGTCGACAATGCACAAAACGGGTATACTGGCCGGTGTTTGCCTGAATTAAACACTGCAGGGGGATAAAAAAAGTCTAAGGAAGTTGTTTTCCTCGGGGGGGGGGGGGGGGGGGGGGGGGGGGGGGAAGCACCTCCCTTTTCGAGAACATTATACTCTGCCTGGGAAACAAAGACTCCCCAGGAATACGCTCTCACAGATTGTTAGACAGTTGCATGCGCTCTCGCGCCGCGCGCAGCGCTCCTGTATTTATCTATCTATAGGTGTTGAACAATGTATATGTATACATATGTATGCATACTGACAATTTAGTAGTAAAAAAACAATTGTAGGCTAACAATTCTTCCGTCATTACATGAATGACTTGGCAAACATTTTAAACAACAGAAAAAAGGGTGGAGGAGAACGAAAGGGAGAGGAAGAAAATGAGAACCTAAAATTTGGGAAATAAGTTTAAAAAGTTGAACCCTTCACTTGCAGCATATAGGAACCATCGCAATTCCTCTGAAAGACAGATCTGTTCACACACACACACACACACACACACACACACACACACACACACACACACACACACACACATTATGCAGAAGCATTTATTATTCCCCATTCACCCTCTCAAGCACATACTGCTAGTTAGGCAGAATTAACTACTACTGCAGATATGAATGCTTATCTCTCCCCTGTTTCTTCAATCTAAGCTATATATAAATATATATATACATAAGAGAGTTTATAACTGAATTTAATTTTATATATATATAATATATATATATATATATATATATCTATATATATATACACATATATATATATACATATATATATATATATATGTGTGTGTGTGTGTGTGTGTGTGTGTGTATATATATATATATATATATATATATATATATATATATATATATAAGAAGCAGAATTTTGTTTTTAGAAAAAGGCTACTTTACCATCGTGCCCAAGGCACATTGCTAGATTAATTCATAAATTAAGGCTGAATACTTGGAACACTAAAGATTGTCATGGTATTACTTGTGTCTGCAGAGAAAACATTTCTGTACAGCATCTTTTGTTTGAATGCTCAGTGTTGACCTCGTCCTATCACGAGAAAGGTATTAAACTGAATAGCTTTGATAATATCATTACTGTCTTATATGGTTCATATGTTGCTGAAATTGCCATGGTTATTTCGCAGTCACAGGTTGCAATTAAAAAAAAAAAAAAAGATCAACAATTTTGTACACCACTAGGGTACTCACTTATGTAAATATGCACATATCAGGTGTGGGGTATGAAAGTACTAACATGGATGATATGTTGAGTGTGGAAGTTTTTTGTTGTTGTTGTTGTTAATTGGTTGGTTGGTTTTTTCTTTCTTTCTTTTTTTTTTTTTTGTTGTTGAAGAAGTGTCTATTATCATCTGGCGATGAAAAAGACATTAAATAAACCACTGAACTGGCTGCCTGAATAGATGCTGTCTTTCGAGTACATCCGCCCTCATCTTATTATTTTATGGTTCTAGTGTGTAACTGTGGAGGTGGTGATCGATAAGAGAGAACAGCAGGGGGGGGGGGGGGGGGGGGGGGGGGGGGGGGGGGGGAAAGGGGACTTCGTCACCATGCTCGAATTTGAGCCGCCTAGATAATCAGCGCTACTGGTGTGGAAAGAGGGCAAATGGCCGATAGGAGCACTTGTCTGGCGATAGGAAAGGGCACTGGATGTGAGGGGGTGAGGCCAGAGAGAGCTGGGTTGGGGGGGTGGGCGGGTGGGAGGGGATATGGCAAACCGAAGAGGTATATCCGGACTTGAAATCTTCCGCTGAGACTGATGAAATCGCCTGGGGGAAAAAAAAAAAGGAATCTTCCCCACAGCTTGTTTCACAGGCAGGGAGAAGACATGTTTCATGATGGAGTCTGGCGGAAGTGGCTAGAAGGTGGTGGGGGTGGGATTGCTGTCTCTAGGGTGTTGATAGTAACCTTTCGCCGCCAGTGCCTGGGAACATGGAAAAGGGTTGCCAGCGTCGCATTTTCCTGTCTTCGGATGGAGCCCAGTGCAGTTGGCCATTGCAGTGCGTGTAAGCTTATTAATTTTCTGGTCCTGCATGTACACCCGTTCTGACATAGACAGTTCCTTCTTCCCCTCTGTCGTATCCCTATCTGGTCTGGGATGCCCGGTCTTCTCAGACTTTTATAAGACTTAGAAAAAAAACTCCTAACCCACCTGATCCCCTTGCCCCAGCTCCACCTCCTCTTCCTCCTCTCTTTGGGGGAGAAGTTGGACTCTTGTTGAAGGTTAGGTTCGTGTATACGAGACATAATCTCGAGAGGCTGTCCTAAGTGAAGACTGTATTTATTGTCAGCAGTTTTGTTTGTTGCTCAGCATTCCGATCCGCGTGGGCTAATTATAGGGCTGACACTTTAGGCTTTCCCAATCGGAAAAAAAAAAAAAACTATGTGCAGCGTGTTCTTGTTGCGAGGAGATGCGAGGAGATCATAACGCAGCTCATCACACACACACATACGCGTACGCACACGCGCGCGCGCGCGCGCAAGGCAAGATCAGTGACGCTGATGAAGGAGGAGGGAGGGTGTCCAAACAAAGGGTGGCTGTTGGGTGGGGGGGGGGGGGGGAGGGGGGGGGGGGGGGGATGATATGAGTGTGGATGTCACACAGGTCCGGATTTCCCTTTAGCCCACTCCTTGTCCAAACTCTCCCCCACCCCCCCACCCCCACCCCTTCCATCCCTCTTCTTTTCTTCTCCCGTTAAGTCTACACAACCAACAGGCTGATTATTATGAGACTATGAAACGGGGGGGGATCTGCTTTAAAAAAAAAAAAAAAATATTCTGCTTCCTATTTGTATAGCACAAGATTACCGAAAAAGCCTGTTGACCCGTGACATGAATGTGTCAGGGGTTTGGCATCGACAGTATCCTGGGGGAGGGAGTTCAAGTCCACAATTGTTCTGGGAGGAACGACATCAGCGGGTAGTCGGTATGTGCAGCTATCCCTTCAAGCAGTGTTTCGGCCCTTTATCCTCCTGACACTCTAGGGGGGTTGGGCCACACCCGGTTCATGACTCCGGATGTCCCTCTGCTGCCCGCTTTTTTTTTTTTTTCCTCATCTCTGGGATGAGCCATGACTGGGATTCGAACCCCATGCCCTTCTGGACATGCTCATGTTTCCACTTAATGACTCGCGCACTAACCACTGAGGCCACAGGGGACACCTGATATTTGTAGGAAATTTAAGCCTTATGAAGTTCACTTTTGTTCCTCCTTGACCAGATCCAACTTGAACCACACCTCTCTGCGCTTCCCGCTTCTGCATTGCTTTCAGGGCTTTGTTTTTTTCCCCACCCCTGCAACTGAGAGCTGTTTCATGAGGCTGTATGCAGACGTTCCCCAGCAAACCCCCCCTAGCTCCAATTTCTGCAGTGAGGACTTTGACCTGATAGCCTTCTCTCCTCAGGCTGTTTGCCAGATCAGCATACTTTTCAGTCTTGTAGATCTGAGCTGCCTCCATTCTGTTCTCATATGGCACACCGTGAGCTCGATCATGATCAGCTGCTTGGTTGACTGAGAGTGGACTACTATGTCTGGTCTCATGCCACTCTTGCTCACTGAATCATACTGTCAACCCATGCCTATGCAGTGAACACAGAGGGGGTTGCATCAGGGCCAAGGTCAAGCCAGTACTTAGTCCCTAATGTCGGGGTCAAGGACAAGACTAGAAAGAGACCTACAAGGACACATAGCCAAAGCAGTAGACCCTGTCGGCATAGCTCAAGAGATTCTGGGACTCCTAGACTCCCGGCTGCGTGCAAGTTAGTTAGAACTGTTCGAGAAAGAATGGGTAATTGTAATGGTCAACAGTGGCGTAACAGTATCTAAAACCACATTGTTCCTAGCAATACAAGACTGCTGACGACTGTACGATTTACAAGGGCAAGTAAACCTACACAAAGTGATTGTTAATTCCACCGAGATGTCCATGCTAATTTTTGTCAGAATGAGGAAACAGTATGGGCATGAAATGCCACGTACAGAAATGCAGTAGGACTACTAAGCCTTCCTTCAGATCAAGAAATTTCAACATCTTAGGAACAATATGGAAAAAAAAAAAAAAAAAGGCGGAAGTAAATGATCACGAGCAATGGAGGAATGGGTCGAAGTGGTAGGGGTAGAGTGGACAAGGATAGGAGAGAGAGAGAGAGAGAGGGTGGGTGGGTATGTGCACGCACGCACGCACACACAGCAAAGGCTCCTCTACAGTTAAACTGTAGGCCTACACACATTGCACTGCAATTTGAATAAACTGCATGTGCTCCACAAATAATGCGAGGAGGTGTGGGGAAAAAAAAAAAAAAGCAAACAACAATGCGTGTGTACATACCCTTCAAATATTGCTGCTTAATAGCCCTTCAAACGTGAACGCACTCCGTATTTGCGTGTCACCATCTGTCTCTAACAGCATAGCTTCCCTAACCCCCACCGACCCTTGCCGTTACTCCAACTATTCTTTTCTTCTTTGCTTCATTCACTCACACGACCCGCCCCGCCTCTCTTTACTGCTCGATGTCAACCTGCACTTTTTTAAATCTACGCATGAAGCTCATGACTAATTGTAAACACACACACACACACACACACACACACACACACACACACACACACACACACACACACACCAAGAGACTTTAAAATGATTAAATTGTTCAGAAACCACATTCTTTGGGTGCTGTACGGCCTACTTGCCCATTCAAGTGCAGAATACCCGATCAACATTAGCGAAACTGTGGTACTTCCCCAGTTCTTTTTCTGTGATAGTCCCCACCGTCTTTGGACGCGGAACTTCGGGCAAGGAATGTAATATCTCGATCGCTTTTAGTGTCCAAACCGTTTCCACTTACGAGCCTGCACAGACCCACACAGCGGCATGTGCTGCATAAATTTGGTTTGACTGCATTTTTCAATGCTAGGTCCACGATGGAAAACTACCGAGTTGTAGCCTAACAGTCGACAATGCACAAAACGGGTATACTGGCCGTGTTGCCTGAATTAAACACTGCAGGGGATAAAAAAGTCTAAGGAAGTTGTTTTCCTCGGGGGGGGGGGGGGGGGGGGGGGGGGGGAAGCACCTCCCTTTTCGAGAACATTATACTCTGCCTGGGAAACAAAGACTCCCCAGGAATACGCTCTCACAGATTGTTAGACAGTTGCATGCGCTCTCGCGCCGCGCGCTCCTGTATTTATCTATCTATAGGTGTTGAACAATGTATATGTATACATATGTATGCATACTGACCAATTTAGTAGTAAAAACAATTGTAGGCTAACAATTCTTCCGTCATTACATGAATGACTTGGCAAACATTTTAAACAACAGAAAAAAAGGGTGGAGGAGAACGAAAGGGAGAGGAAGAAAATGAGAACCTAAAATTTGGGAAATAAGTTTAAAAAGTTGAACCCTTCACTTGCAGCATATAGGAACCATCGCATTCCTCTGAAAGACAGATCTGTTCACACACACACACACACACACACACACACACACACACACACACACACACACACACACACATTATGCAGAAGCATTTATTATTCCCCATTCACCCTCTCAAGCACATACTGCTAGTTAGGCAGAATTAACTACTACTGCAGATATGAATGCTTATCTCCCCCTGTTTCTTCAATCTAAGACATAAGAGTAAGTTTTGTTATAACTGAATGTTTGTTTATAATTGTATATATATATATATATATATATATATATATTATATATATATATATATATATATATATATAGAAGCAGAATTTTGTTTTTAGAAAAAGGCTACTTTACCATCGTGCCCAAGGCACATTGCTAGATTAATTCATAAATTAAGGCTGAATACTTGGAACACTAAAGATTGTCATGGTATTACTTGTGTCTGCAGAGAAAACATTTCTGCACAGCATCTTTTTTTGAATGCTCAGTGTTGACCTCGTCCTATCACGAGAAAGGTATTAAACTGAATAGCTTTGATAATATCATTACTGTCTTATATGGTTCATATGTTGCTGAAATTGCCATGGTTATTTCGCAGTCACAGGTTGCAATTTTAAAAAAAAAAAAATAAAGATCAACAATGTTGTACACCACTAGGGTACTTCACTTATGTAAATATGCACATATCAGGTGTGGGTATGAAAGTACTAACATGGATGATATGTTGAGTGTGGAAGTTTTTTTGTTGTTGTTGTTAATTGGTTGGTTGGTTTTTTTCTTTCTTTCTTTCTTTTTCTTTTTTGTTGTTGAAGAAGTATCTATTATCATCTGGCGATGAAAAGACATTAAATAAACCACTGAACTGGCTGCCTGAATAGATGCTGTCTTTCGAGTACATCCGCCCTCATCTTATTATTTTATGGTTCTAGTGTGTAACTGTGGAGGTGGTGATCGATAAGAGAGAACAGCAGGGGGGGGGGGGGGGGGGGGGGGGGGGGGGGGGGGGGGGGGGGGAGGGGGGGGGAAAGGGGACTTCGTCACCATGCTGGAAGTTAAGCCGCCTAGATAATCAGCGCTACTGGTGTGGAAAGAGGGCAAATGGCCGATAGGAGCACTTGTCTGGCGATAGGAAAGGGCACTGGATGTGAAGGGGGTGAGGCCAGAGAGAGCTGGGTTGAGGGGTGGGGGGGTGGGAGGGGGATATGGCAACCGAAGAGGTATATCCGGACTTGAAATCTTCCGCTGAGACTGATGATGAAATCGCCTGGGGAAAAAAAAAAGGAATCTTCCCCACAGCTTGTTTCACAGGCAGGGAGAAGACATGTTTCATGATGGAGTCTGGCGGAAGTGGCTAGAAGGTGGTGGGGGGTGGGATTGCTGTCTCTAGGGTGTTGATAGTAACCTTTCGCCGCCAGTGCCTCGGAACAAGGAAAAGGGTTGCCAGCGTCGCATTTTCCTGTCTTCGGATGGAACCCAGTGCAGCTGGCCATTGCAGTGCGTGTAAGCTTATTAATTTTCTGGTCCTGCATGTACACCCGTTCTGACATAGACAGTTCCTTCTTCCCCTCTGTCGTATCCCTATCTGGTCTGGGATGCCCGGTCTTCTCAGACTTTTATAAACTTAGAAAAAAACTCCTAACCCACCTGATCCCCTTGCCCCAGCTCCACCTCCTCTTCTCCTCTCCTTTGGGGGAGAAGTTGGACTCTTGTTGAAGGTTAGGTTCGTGTATACGAGACATAATCTCGAGAGGCTGTCCTAAGTGAAGACTGTATTTATTGTCAGCAGTTTTGTTTGTTGCTCAGCATTCCGATCCGCGTGGGCTAATTATAGGGCTGACACTTTAGGCTTTCCCAATCGGAAGGAAAAAAAAAAAAACTATGTGCAGCGTGTTCTTGTCTGCGAGGAGATCATAACGCAGCTCATCACACACACACATACGCGTACGCACACGCGCGCGCGCGCGCAAGGCAAGATCAGTGACGCTGATGAAGGAGGAGGGAGGGTGTCCAAACAAAGGGTGGCTGTTGGGGTCCGACTCCCCCAGCTGGGGAAAGGAAGGCAACGTGCCAGAAATGCAAGTTTTGTCATCCGAGTGACATGGGGGGGGGGGGGGGGGGGGGGGGGGGGGGGGGAGGGGGGGGGGGGGGGGGGGGGGGGGGGGGGGGGATATGAGTGTGGATGTCACACAGGTCCGAGATTTCCCTTTAGCCCACTCCTTGTCCAAACTCTCCCCCACCCCCCCCCCCACCCCCTTCCATCCCTCTTCTTCTTCTCCCGTTAAGTCTACACAACCAACAGGCTGATTATTATGAGACTATGAAACGGGGGGATCTGCTTTAAAAAAAAAAAAAAATATTCTGCTTCCTATTTGTATAGCACAAGATTACCGAAAAAGCTGTTGACCCGTGACATGAATGTGTCAGGGGTTTGGCATCGACAGTATCCTGGGGGAGGGAGTTCAAGTCCACAATTGTTCTTGGGAGGAACGACATCAGCGGGTAGTCGGTATGTGCAGCTATTTGAGTGAACTGCTGATTGTTCCTTCGTCGCTCTCTCTTCTTGGGAGGTTGGAGTTGTTGTTTCAACCTCGGGCAGCTGCCTAAGTTGTTTTTGATTTTATAGAACATGGAGAGCCTTGCTTTATTCCTTCTGTCCTGAAGGAACATCCATCCTAGAGTGTCCAGCATAGTAGAAAGAAACTCGTGGAGAGCGTGGCAGCAGAGAGTCCTCAGAAGAGAAGCCCCCTTCAAGCGAGTGTTTCGGCCCTTATCTCCTGACACTCTAGGGGGGTTGGGCCACACCCGGTTCATGACTCCGGATGTCCCTCTGCTGCCCCTTTTTTTTTTTTTTTTCCTCATCTTGGGATGAGCCATGACTGGGATTCGAACCCATGCCCTTCTGGACATGCTCATTTCCACTTAATGACTCGCGCACTAACCACTGAGCCACAGGAACACCTGATATTTGTAGGAAAGTAAGCCTTATGAAGTTCACTTTTGTTCCTCCTTGACCAGATCCAACTTGAACACCCTCTCTGCCGCTTCTGCCATTGCTTCAGGGCTTTTGGTTTTTTCCCTCCCTGCAACTGAGAGCTGTTTCATGAGGCTGTATGCAGACGTTCCCACAAACCCCCTAGCTCCAATTTCTGCAGTGAGGACTTTGACCTGATAGCCTTCTCTCCTCAGGCTGTTTGCCAGATCAGCATACTTTTCAGTCTTGTAGATCTGAGCTGCCTCCATTCTGTTCTCATATGGCACCGTGAGCTCGATCATGATCAGCTGCTTGGTTGACTGAGAGTGTAATACTATGTCTGGTCTCATGCCACTCTTGCTGATAATCTCTGGGTGACTATTCCATTCTGGGAGGTCTGCTGTGCACTCCCAGTCATCTGCCCGTCCAGCAGACTCTGCCTGCATGTTCCGAGTGGCACTGTTGTTCTTGGCCATGATTCGCTGCCTCCTGCCGTGAAGAAGAATATTGCGGGTGCTTTTGGAGTCCTGATTTTCCCTTTTGTGGTGTTGGTACTAGCCCAGACTACTTGTACAATCTCTTTGAGCACTTGGTTGTGCCTCCATGTGTACCTTCCTTGAGCCAGGGCTACTTTACACGAGCTTAGGACATGCTCCACTGTTTTGTTTTTCATGGCAAAGGGGGCATGAAGGATCGTCTGTTTTTCCCCACTTCACCAGGTTTGCATTTGAAGGCAGCAGAAGGTCATATGCAGATCTGAGAATGAAGCTGATCCTGAGAGGGGCCATGTGCCAAATGTCATTCCAAGTGAGACTTCTTTGGAGTGCATTCTCCCACGTTGTCCATTGCCCTTGCTGGCTCTGCTGGACTGCTTTTTGGAGTCTTTGTTGGTCTTCTTCTTTTCTCATTTCCTGATCATCATGTCTCTTTTGGCTTTTCCTTTGGCCTTTGACCACCATTCAGTTTTGGTCACCCCCAGTCCTGTCTGTTGGTCTGTGTGTGTCCTGTTATTTCTCTGATCTTGAGACTTTCTTTTGCAGAATCCATCGCCTCTTGAACTTTCCATTTTCTGCCTGTCTTCAGCTGGGGCTTGATTGCTTCACCACCTTGTCTCCTGAGTCCTCCAGCATGCTTTGAAGTCTGATCTTCCCTGCTTTATATTCCTCCAGGATGGATTTCAGTGGTAGTTTCAGCTTTGCTTGGCGACAGTATAGCGCTATGTCAGTCAGACAGGGTGGGACACCAAGCCATTTCCTTGTGAACTTGTTGATTTTGGATTCCATTGCCTCCACTATGCTGGTGCAGATGTCGTATATCATCAGAGGCCATAGGAGCTTTGGTATCAGCATGAACTGCAGACACCAGACCTTGTATTTGCCAGGGAGCCCACACTGGTCAATGGGTCTCCAAGCCTTCTTCCGACATCTGTTTGGTTTCTTTTGCTCTTTGTGTGTCTTTCAGCGTATCATCATACCATCTTCCAAGGCTCTTGACTGGCTCTTCTGTTACTGTTGGAATGGTCTGGTTGGCAACACTGAAGACCACAGATTCGGCCACTTTTCCTTTCCTCAGTGAGAGACTTCGTGATTTCTTTGGCTTGAACTTCATTCTGGATGAGGCAACTATGTCGTCCAGCCTCTCCAGCACGTGACGTGTCTCGTCTTCTCTGGATGAAATCACTGTAGTGTCATCCATGAAGGCCTTGAGAGGGGGCATCTTGTATCCATCGCCAAGGTCTGTTTGTCTTGCGTTGCTTGTTGCCGCTTTCAAGATGACTTCCATTGCCAACACGAACAGTATTGGGAAATTGCACAGCCATTGCAATGCCAACTTCCAAGTTGATCCAATCTGTTGTGTACTCCTTGGTAGAGAACCGCATTGAGAAGCCATTGAAGTACTTCTTGAGCATGTCGCGGATGTTCTTTGGCACATGGTACATCTTAAGAGCCAACTGTATCATCTCATGGGGTACAGATCCATATGCGTTTGCCAGGTCGAGCCACACTACGTCCAGGTCTCTCTTTTCTGTTTTTGCTCTTTGGATTGCGTCCCAGATCATTGTGGCGTGTTCTACACAGCCAGCCACGCCTGGAATGCCACCTTTCTGGACTGACACATCCAAGTACTTATTTTCCATGAGGTACTTGGTCAGCCTTGCTGCCATGACAGAGAAGAAGATTTTCCCTTCGACGTTCAGTAGTGATATTGGCCTGAACTGGCTGATGTCACTTGAGTTTTGCTCTTTGGGGATGTACACACCATCTGCCGTCATCCACTGACCGCTGATCTTCTGATTTCTCCAGGCTGATCGCAGCAGCCTGTGGAGCCACTCCAGCACCTTGGGACATTTCTTGTACAGCTGGTAAGGTATTCCGTTTGGCCCTGGTGATGATTTGGCTCTGGCTTTGTCGACCACCTTCTTGATTTCCGTCAACGTTGGAGGCTTGTCATTGAACTGTTCCTCAGGGTTGGTTGGCCACACCAGACCTTGAATGTCGAGTGGTGCTTTGCTCTGTGAGTCAGAGTATGTTTTCCTCAGATGCTGCTCAAGAACTCCTTTGTCCACACTTAGGGTCCCAGATTTTGGCTGCTCGAAACAGAGTTCTGGCAAACTGGAAGGGGTCTCTGAAGAAACGCTCTTGTGTCTTCTTCTTTTTTGCTTTCCTCTTCCTCGCAGATTCCGCTTTGCTGAGGGCGCTGTGTTTTGCTTTTCAGGTCTTCCCAGAGTTTTTCCAAGCCTTGTTTTTCAGCTGCAGAGCAGTCTTCATTTGCTTCTTGAGGTTTTTCTTTTGGACCCTGATCTTGTCCATCTTCTTGGCGTCTGGATTTCTTTGGAGGTGTTTTCTCTTTGGGTAGTTTTGCTCCATAGGCGTCTCTACATGTGGCATACACAATGTCCCCATATGTGGCTAGTTTGTGTTCCAGGGTGCTTTTCCCTATCAGTGCATCGAGTCTTTGGACGATTTTTGCATCCAGTTTCTCCCAATCTTCAGTCTCGTTTGCTCGTGGCAGGTTGAGTTTCAGGCGCCTGGCATCGAGGGCCTGTGCAAATTCCTCATCCGAACCAACAGCGTGGATGTCCTTGGCACTGTGGTTTAAATCCTGGCCTTGGTCTTCCGACGTCTTATCTGCTGATGCAGTGCGCTGCTGCTCATTCAGATGAGTCTTCACACATCCCATCTTTGTTCTGTGGATCTTCATGCCACGGGTGGTAGCGAAACGCTTTCCACAGACACATGGATATTCCATTTGGTCCATGTTCGTAGTCCGTTTGGGATTTGCAGTCGTGATTGGTTGAGCACCGATGGATTCATCATTCTCTCCCCCTTTCGGTGAATCCTGGGAGCATCTTTTCCTTTTGATTTTAGTAGCCACATGTTGAAGGCAAAGTGGGGAGCCAGCCCACAGAGCCCTTGGTTCTGGTCTTTCCCAGTGTTCTCCGGTCTTTCCCGGACGTCCTCGGCCTATTCCCGGAAGTCAATGGTTTACCCATGCATCAGTAGAAAGAAACTCGTGGAGAGCGTGGGCAGCAGAGAGTCCTCAGAAGAGAAGCCCCCTTCAAGCGAGTGTTTCGGCCCTTATCTCCTGACACTCTAGGGGGGTTGGGCCACACCCGGTTCATGACTCCGGATGTCCCTCTGCTGCCCCTTTTTTTTTTTTTTTTTTTCCTCATCTTGGGATGAGCCATGACTGGGATTCGAACCCATGCCCTTCTGGACATGCTCATTTCCACTTAATGACTCGCGCACTAACCACTGAGCCACAGGGACACACTGATATTTGTAGGAAAGTTAAGCCTTATGAAGTTCACTTTTGTTCCTCCTTGACCAGATCCAACTTGAACACCTCTCTGCCGCTTCTGCCATTGCTTTCAGGGCTTTGGTTTTTTTCCCTCCCTGCAACTGAGAGCTGTTTCATGAGGCTGTATGCAGACGTTCCCAAACCCCCTAGCTCCAATTTCTGCAGTGAGGACTTTGACCTGATAGCCTTCTCTCCTCAGGCTGTTTGCCAGATCAGCATACTTTTCAGTCTTGTAGATCTGAGCTGCCTCCATTCTGTTCTCATATGGCACCGTGAGCTCGATCATGATCAGCTGCTTGGTTGACTGAGAGTGTAATACTATGTCTGGTCTCATGCCACTCTTGCTGATAATCTCTGGGTGACTATTCCATTCTGGGAGGTCTGCTGTGCACTCCCAGTCATCTGCCCCGTCCAGCAGACTCTGCCTGCATGTTTCCGAGTGGCACTGTTGTTCTTGGCCATGATTCGCTGCCCTCTGCCGTGAAGAATATTGCGGGTGCTTTTGGAGTCCTGATTTTCCCTTTTGTGGTGTTGGTACTAGCCCAGACTACTTGTACAATCTCTTTGAGCACTTGGTTGTGCCTCCATGTGTACCTTCCTTGAGCCAGGGCTACTTTACATGAGCTTAGGACATGCTCCACTGTTTGTTTTTCATGGCAAAGGGGGGCATGAAGGATCGTCTGTTTTTCCCCACTTCACCAGGTTTGCATTTGAAGGCAGAAGGTCATATGCAGATCTGAGAATGAAGCTGATCCTGAGAGGGCCATGTGCCAAATGTCATTCCAAGTGAGACTTCTTTGGAGTGCATTCTCCCACGTTGTCCATTGCCTTGCTGGCTCTGCTGGACTGCTTTTTGGAGTCTTTGTGGTCTTCTTCTTTATGTCTCTTTTGGCTTTTCCTTTGGCCTTTGACCACCATTCAGTTTAGTAGTAAAGCTGGCGGTACGTTGATAACGGTTCAGCACAAAGTGGGCTGCCCTACTCTGGATGTTTTCTGTCTTCACCTTGTACTGTTTCTCATAGGGGTCCCAGACGGATGCCGAATATTCCAGCTGAGGCCTAACAAACGTTTTATAGACTTTAGCCTTTATCTAGGGGAGCTGATTTTCAAGTTGCGTCTGAGAAATCTGGACCTGGTTGGCTTTGGTCCAGATGGAATTAATAAGGTTGTCCCAATCCATCTTGTTCTGCAGTGTGACTCCCATACATTTCCCTCACCCCCAACACACACACACACAGCTCCACGGGCCTGATGATGTGATGATAGCAGTGTTCATATGAAACGACATTAACACAGAATCCTCGTCTGATAATGAGGACGTCGTCTGCTTTAAGGTGAAGGTCGTTTAGAGACATCGTATTGCCACGCGTTTTCGTCCCACAAAACAGTTGTCAAAGTTCTGTTTTGATTTTATGAAATCAGCATATAGAATCGGAACATCGAGACTGATCACCCCATCTAATTTGACCGCTTTGGAAAAAAAAAAAGAGAAAATAAGAAAGAAAGAAATCCACACACAAACGGCGCATGCGAAAACTATTTTTATCTGTTGCGTACAGTCGTACTCAATTTCCGATCGAAGGCGTCTATAAATCTCAACCTGGTATGTCTCCGGGGAAAATATAAGTAAGTTGGTCTTTGTTTTCTGTTTTCATTTTACTGTACTTGGCCTAGTTCTACTAAATCTAAGGGTGAGTAAGTATCAGAATATTGAATCTGTTTCGAGGGAAGGTCTGTTTAGCGCATCTGCACCGACCATGAAGATTCAAGTCAGTGCAGTTGTCGCCCGGTTTTCAATCGCAACGTTCGCGTGCTACTGTCCACGTGTTTGTCAGCCCCAAAGTTGGTTAGTGCTAATGAAAATGTCACTTTTAAACACATGATATATGAATGATTAATACCATATAATTATGTTCAACACTTATCTCAGTTATTTAAGTTTGTTCATTTACGTTGAAACCGTACAGCCATTGTGACAGCATGTAGCCTAACGAAAATAGGCAAAATGGCGACTCGTTTAGTTTTTGTCGCAGTGTTTAGTAACAGATAAGAGTGTTAAAATAGGTCAACATGCCAGGGTAAGAATTAAAGTCTGTGCTCACAGTGCTGCAAGTCAGTGCTTATGTACCCAGTAATAATGAAAGAGAAAATATATATTATCATTACATTCTCACCTGAGACGTTTTCCCCACTCATCGAAGCCTCAACACACGGTACAAAGAAAAAACTTGCAGTACGTTACAAATAATCTAATCAAGTTACGTGCTGATTGCGATCCTTTTTAGAAGAAAAAGGAGATGAATTATAGATAAGTTACGTTGTTCAGTTTTAAAAACAGCTCTGCAGTGTAGGTCAGTTCTTTTCACAATAATCATGGATTTAACTACAATCAGATGACCCTAGATTTGAACAAAATTGAATTAAGCTAGACATGATATTATGATGGGTCACTACAAGTTTATGTTCTTTTCAACATTGATCTATTTAAACAACAGTTTCATTTTTATATTTTTCAGTTTTAAAAATGAAAACATTGATCTCATTCATGACTATTTTGTTTTTCGTATTTTCAGTTTGAAAATAAAAATGAAAACCTTCAATTTTTGTGTCATTTCCCCACCAATAAAGTGAAGGATATCTCTGTGAATACTAAAGATTAGTCTGTATGGTCTGTCTCTCTCTTTTTTTTTAATGTGGGCCAAATGCACAGAAACCACAATTCTTCTTCTGCCTATGCAGGCTGATACTCCTGCGGATACTCCCTGTATAGACAGGCAAGTATTAATCCCATCTGCCCAACGAAGGGAGTGGAGTTTTGTGTGCATGACCATTTTTTTATCCGGCCATCAAGGCAGACATACTCCATCTTCGAAATACCACAATGAACACAGCCTTTTCACATATTCCATAACATGTGATGATTTGATAGAATTTGCTCAACATCTGTACTTTAGATAACTAGGAGTGGGATTTAGTTTCCATTAAAACTTAAAACTCATGTTGAGAAAAATTATAAAAAAAAAAAAAAAGGTATGAATATTTATCATGTTTTAGAGGTCTTGTACCAGTTGGTAACTGGCTATGCT
>JADBJO010004480.1:55000-60000 GCA_016801955.1 Conus betulinus
AATTCCCAAATTAAAATCAGTCTTAATCCTTCAAAGTGTGTAGCCTACATGTGTGCATGTTTGTGTGTATAGCTGTCGGTTTCTACATTTCTTTTTTCTATTAATATTTGTATCCTCCGAGCAATCAAATCAAAATCATGATGATTTAATTGAGTTATTAGAGTGTATAGAGAGGTTGATAGCCATTCAGCATTCTTTGCAGTTGAGCATATATTTCAGCACGTCATTCGGCCTGCCATAATTTTGATTTGCTTACTGTTCACATTGTGGGGGAATATTAGTTCATGGACTTTTTTTTATGCCTTTTGTTCATGAGGTCTGAGAAAGACATGTTTTGTCAACAATTTTTCTATTTCATGTTGTGTATTTAATAACCGCCAGTACCTTTGCGTGCTATTCTGTAGTTTTATTTTACGTTGACTGGTTTTCAGCAATGCTGCTGTCTTTTTTCACCTTTTGTCACAATTTTAGGTACCCTTGTTAATAATCACACACGCACACACAAATGACACACTATGAAGGGCAAACATTTATCAATACTTCTCCTGCAGATCTTTTTGACAGCAACAGTTTTAATTCTTAGTCTGCAAACTTTTGGCTTGCCTCAGCAAGATGATCAACACACTCTGTACCACAACCAATTTTGTGACCAGTAACTTGAGTAAGATCCCTGATACCTGTCGAAATAGCCATGTCTACAAATTCTCAAAAGTCAGACTAATGTGCCTGAAGTACTTGGCTGTCCCGCTTACTTGGCTGTCCCGTACTTTGCTGTCCCACTTCCTTTCGCTGTCCCACGTACTTGGCTATCCCTGCTTTAGATACACTTCATGCCGAGTGCTGAATTTTCCTTAACCAGTGTTGAAACAAGAGAAATTCAGAATCCAGTAACTTGTAGATGTAGTAATAAGAAATAAATCAGTTCTGCTGGAAATGTTGATGGTGATCTGCTCAGCTGTTTTCTTTTTTAATGTGTGTAGGGACAGACTGACGAATGAATTGAAACCAGTTTTGTCCGATTAACCTCATGCTGACCTTAAATAGCAGTTGAAACACACACACGCACACACACGCACGCACGCACACACACACACACACACACACACACACACACACACACACACACACACACACACCATCTCTCTCTCTCTCTCTCTTTCTACACACACACACACACACACACACACACACACACACACACACACACACACACACACACACATACAGGCAAGGCTGACAAGATTATCATGTATAAATATGGCTCTCCTGGGTAGAGATGTGCATCTCTCAAACTTCATCAAATGGATCCAAAATGTGGTTAGTTCCATGGTGACTCCTGATATAATCTGTTGGCTAACAGATACAGTTTTTTTTGTTGTTTTGATTATTATGGGCATAGCATTCTCCTCCTCCTCTTCAACCTTCAGAATTTTGTGTGCGAGTCGTTTGTGGTTTTTTTTTTTTTTTTTTTTTTTTCCTGCACTGTTGTCCTCCTTTTCAAATGTACTCTCTCTTCCATACCTCATATGAGGTCCTGTCAATATTTTTGTTTCCTGCATGAGTGCATGTAGCCATTGAAGAAATGTGAGGAGTTCCTGTCGTAGTGTCGACATCTTTGGTGGCACAGATGTGTGGAGGGTACTTGTCATGGTGTCAGCATCTTTGGTGTCGTATCTTGCCAGTTCCCTGACCAGATGTCCTGGTGTGTGTGTGTGTGTGTGTGTGTGTGTGTGTGTGTGTGTGTGTGTGTGTGTGTGTGTGTGTATACATACTTGCTGAATGAGCTCAAAGTCATCATATGGATGTGGTGAGTTCCTGTAATACTATATAGTGTCAACATATGTGATGCCTGGATGAATTTATGGTTCCTCAGCGATGTAATGAGTTCCTGTAATAGTGTCAGCATCTGTGATGTCTTAATGAGTTTTTTTTTTTTTTTAATTACCACAAGGATGTACTGAGTTCCTGTCATAGTGTCAACATCTGTGATGTCTTATGAGTTTGTAGTCATCATAGGTATATGGCGAGTGCCTTATATAAGTGTCTACATCGTTGGTGTCTTTATGGGTTCGTTGTCATCACAGGAGTGTGATTTTCTGTCATAGCGTCCACATCTTTGGTGTCTTACTGAGTTGATAGTAATCACAAGAATTTGATGGATCTCAGTCGCAGTCAACATTCTTTCTTTGTGTGTTTGTGAATTTATAGTCATCATAAGGAGACAATTTGTAAGTTTCTGTTATAGTGTCCACATCTTTCATGTCTGTGTGAGTTTATAGTGATCACAGGATGTGGTTAATGCTATAGTGTCAACATCTTTCATGTCTTTGTGAGTTTATAGTGATCACAGGGGTGTGGTTAATTCCTCTTACAGTGTCAGTCAGCATCTTTTGCACCTTAGCATGTTCATAGTCATCACAGAAAAAATGTGATGAGTTCCTGTCATGGAGTCAACGTGTTATGGCCACTGGGATGTTGCGAGTTCCTGTCATAGTGTTTACGTTTGTGATGTAACCGGAATGTTGTCAGCTTCTGTCAGATTGTTTACATATGTGATGTCACAGGGATGATGCAAATTTCTATCATAGTGTTCACGTTTGTGATGTCACAGGGGTGTTATGAATTTCTGTCATTGTGTTTACATATGTGATATCCTAGGGATGTGGTGAGTTCCTGTCATAATGTTTACATAATGTGGTGTCGCAGGAATGTGAGCTCCTGTCATAGTGTCATCATCTTTGATGTCTAAATGAGTTTGTAGTCATCTAGACATCTAGGGATGTAGTGAGTTCCTGTCATAGTGTCAGTATCTTTGATGTCTTTAAAAGAATTCATTGGCTCACCGGGATATGGGCGTTCCTGTCAGCGTGTTATCAAAGGTGATGCCATAGGGATGTGGTGAGTACCTGTTATAGCATTGAGTAGATATACGTACATGTCCGATCACACAGGAATGGGTTGAGCTCCTGTCATAGTGTATACATGTGGTGAGCTCTTGTTGTAGTATTTGTATACATGTGTGATGTCATAGGGATGTGGTGAGCTCTTGTCGTAGTATATACATGTGTGATGTCATTGGGATGTGGTGAGCTCCTGTCATAGTAAATACATGTTTGATGTCATAGGGATGTGTTGAACTCCTATCATAGTAAATACATGTTTGATGTCATAGGGATGTGGTGAGCTCCTGTCATAGTAAATACATGTTTGCACTGCTCCCCAACCTCCCTCCCACCTCTATTCCACTCCTTTCCCCTCCACCTGTAGCTTTGCTCTCATATAGAACATTATTTAGGTCAACCCATAGGCAGTACCCCCAGCTTGTAGCAGCTCCACCACAGACAGTTTACAGGGAGCAATGTCAGTGTCATGTCATCATGAGGCAACTCACCACCAGGGAGTCATATTTGTAGTGTTGAATAATGCCTGTCCCCCTCCAGCATGCCCAGGACAGCCCTAACTGTCCTACTGATAACAAACATTGCTCATTCCTCCACTGAAGACACACGTCCATGTCCATCCAACGACAGGTGACTTGAGCTTGGCTGATGTTGATGCCTTTGATGTGAAACTCGCCATGGGGCAAAAAGACATGAAGAGGAGATCAGAGCTGAGGTCATGGTATGGGAAGAGGGCATGAAGGGCCAGACAGCTGGATGCTGTGGAGTTCCATTATGGTCTGAGAAGAGTGATGACAAGGATGTACCATACGTTAATTTAATCTCTCTCTCTCTCTCTCTCTCGGTCTATTCTCTGTCTGTCTGTCTGTCTCCTGGCTTCAACCAGAACTGAGAGATAAAACACCTCAAGAGTTGTGGAGAAAATTTGAGCAACAGTCTTGGAGAAGCACACATGAACTACTGTGTATGAAATTTGACAGTGATGGCCTTCTTGGTCTTTATGGTATGAATCATGAAAGTGCAGAAAGGTAGCCGTCACTTGAAGGATGCCTTCTCCCTGATAGGCCCTGGTATAAATGTCCAAAAGCTTTATGCCCACGTGCCAAACTTGAATGAAACAAGAAAGACTAAGCCATCATATATGTTTCAGTGAACCGTATGGACAGTTCTACACACACACACACACACACATACGTTACTGGTTTTTCATATTTAAAAAGTGTGGTTGTCACACATAACACTTTGTGACCAGACTTCAGAGAAGGACACACATCTTTGCCTTCAGTGGTTGATAAGTCAGAGTTCTCTGCCCCCCCCCCCCCCCCCCCCTCTCTCTTTCTCACACCCATCCACATCCACTCATCACACACACACACACACACACACACACACACACACCACTGATGTTTTTATATTTTAAGTGTTGCTTGATTGAACTGTTCCCGTTGAAGTGTGAAACAGCAAGGAAAGTTTGAAATAATCTATTCAAATGAAAAATAGATAGTGAATGTGAACATATCGCTTTAAAATTATATCAAAACTTCATGATATATACTGTTTTTAAGTGTATCGCTAATTGACTCTCAGTAGGCAGGATTCCTGTTTCGTACAAAGGTTTTGCTTCTTAGGATTGACTGATAAGGGGGTCACTTGCAGCTCTGAGTACTAAAAAATAAAAAAGGTTGTTGGTTTGTGAACAAGAATTATTCGTCCCAGCCCTAACTGTGTAAGCAATCACACAATAGTGTAGAAATTATCATTTTATGACATTTCACTCTAAAATTTATCAGTTATTTGTATTTGTATTTTCTTCTTTTTTCTGTGGAACAGAATGAAATCATACCACTGACAGTTCCAATCATTTTTGTGAATTGGTCTGTCTGTCTCTCTGTCTGCCAGTCTGTCTGTCTGTCTGTCTGCCAGTCAGCCTGTCTCTGTCACATTCCAGGACAGATGGAATAAATTTTGCTGATATCCAGTAGAACTGGGGGAACCCCATAACACTGATTTGACTTTCCGTGGAGTTAAAAAGGAAATGGATAATATAGAATGTTTTAAAGATACCGAACAAAGCTTACTCTGTTATGTCACCAGCACCCA
>JADBJO010004480.1:65000-112500 GCA_016801955.1 Conus betulinus
AATTTTTTATTTTTATGATTCTTCATATAGCTAAATGTAAATTTCTTAGATTTTTGTTTTGTTCTCTTTCACAATAATAATGATAAAGGTAATAATAGTTATAATTATCATTATTATCACCATTATTATTATTAGTGCTATCATAATCATACTGTTGTAACTGTTCTTCACATTTTTCTCCGTCTTCTTCTTTCTATTACTATCATTTTAATCACTACAGTTACTTTTATCATTATTGTAATAAGTTGTAGTGGTAGTGGTAATAGCTGCACTCTCTGCACTCTCTCTCTCTCTCTCTCTCTCTCTCTCTCTCTCTCTCTCACACACACACTCTTACCCCCCCCCCCCCCCCCGCTTTTTTTTTTTTATTTATTTAAAGTCACAAATTAATGAAGACAAATCATGAGCTCATAAAGAAATGAAGTTTGAACATTACAAAATTCAGCACAACTGGTGGGAAGTTAGAAAAAAAAAGAAGAAAGCCTGAATACTGTTTGTCTCCTTGTCTGTGTGTCTTTCTGTCTCTGTCTGTTTCTGTCTGTCTATTTCTTTCTCTCTCTTTCTTTGTCTTATGAGTTGATTCTGTCAGTCTGTCTGTGTCTTTCTCTCTTTCTGTCTCTGTCTCTGTCTGTCCCTCTCTCTCAGGAATTTAATTCCCAATTCCCTTCCATCTATTGCTGTCTATGTTTGTGTCTGAAACTCCTGTATTTTTGCTGTGTCATGTCTTACACCTCCTCCACCGGTCCTCCGATTCTTCCCCGCTGCATCTGTGTCTTTTTATTCTGACTGTCTCTTCATTTTATATTGTGTGTTTTTTGTCTCAGTGTGTGTGTGTGTGTGTTTCTGCTGTGCACTGACATATGCATGTATGCATGTGTAGACCTCTTACACGAACTGCAGCTCTCTCGCTCCTCACAATACTCAGGCAGAGCAATTTGTGTTGATTTTTTGCCTCTTTGTTTATCATAAATAGGCATGCTGTAATTCATAGTGGAAAATGAATCCCACGTAACGGTAGGGTAAGGTAAGGTAAGGTAAGGTAATGTTGCTTATACAGTTATAGCCGAGCCCTCCACAGAGGGCCATGTCAGGGCTGTCACCACGTTGTGTTTAGAATGGAAGTACTGTTTCTGTAGTAAAACCCAGTAATTCACCCTCCATCACCTGATGAATGAATGCATGCCATAGTATCTTATACTTAATGCTTGCGATGAGAACCAGATCAGTGCTGTGAAATAGGGGTTGAGTCGATGCCAGAGAGCATGAATGTGCTGTGAGGATGAGCACATCGAGCATGGGAATGTACCAGTAACATGGGTGTCAGAGGTTGTTGTTAAAGTAAGAAGTCCCCACATGTAAGCGCGCACACACACACACACACACACACACACACACACACACACACACACACACACACATGCAAGCACACACATTTACACGCACAAACACAAACATCCGTTTCACTCATACAAACTTACAGTTACACACACACATGCACACACACACATGCACACATGCTCACACATACATACACACGCATACATATGCATACACACACACATACACACACAAGAACATACACACGCATGCACTTGTACACAAACACATGCTTGTGCACACACACACACACATGCACACATGCACACATGCACGCACGCACACGCACGCACGCATGCACGCAGATGATCTCAGAGTACAATAAAAGTGCATGTCACTGCAGGATTTAAAGTGTGTCATATCCAATACAACAATGGTGTTATTGTGTGATGGATAACAGCTGTGACTTATTATACTATTTACAGAGCATGACATTTGATAGGCTTGTGTTAAAAGACACAGAGACACACACACACACACACACACACACACACACACACACACACACACACACACACACGCACGCACGCACTACTCACACACACACACACACACACACACACACACACACACACACACGCACACACACACACTCTCAAAACCCTAAGCAGGAGAGCGCCATACTGCCATGTAGTGCTTGTATGTCAGCTGCAATATGAATCCGTTTTTTGGTCAGCTTGCCTCCTGTTACTGTTCATAGTACTGTCAATGTAAATGAAATCAGATACAACCACCGTGAAACCTCGCAATCAACATGATTGCAGTTGAGACTGTCACTAAAGACTTGTTTTTTCTGGATCAAAATTTAGAAAAAGATGGGGTTAGCTACCACCAAGGATACAAACAGAGTACATGCCCTGTACTTTGTCTGTGTCCTTGTTAATCACCGTCTTTTTTTTTTTTTCTGGATTTTCAACCCTTGTTTCGTTTTGACTCTAACTTTTGATCATTTTGTTTTGTCTACTTTCTTTCTATTTTTCACTGCCAGAACTCTTGAGTATGGTAAGGTTTTGGCAGGATTTTTTTTTTTTTTTTTTTTTTTTAATCCTACCATTTTTCATCTTTGGGGATGGTGTCTGGATTGAGTTCGAACTGGGTGTGCATTTTGTTTTTCTTTCTTTTTGGTTGTCACTTTTTTTCAACCATGGATCCCACCAGCATACAAAACTCTACTTCTCTACAGATGGAGTGGGACTTGACTTGTACATTTTTTAAGATTCTTAAATGCATGCCTTGACTCACAGGTCCGTGGTATAAATGTCACCTAGAAGATCAAAGGGGAGTGGGTGGGGAGGGGGGGGGGAGGAGAGGGATGCTGGAGGATGCATGGAGAAATGCCTACTCACCTGTCAGCCACACAAAGGGACTGAACTGAAGACCTTCAATCGACAGAACAATGCTGTATCCATGCCAGCCAGAGCTCTGTGCATGTTGATAACTAGATTGGTCTTCTGTGCCAGATTCCATGTCATCAAGGACCAGTTTTTTTCTTTCTTTCCTTCTTTTTTGTACTCCCAGTTCTCATAGAACAGGGAGTACTTTACAATGGGAATGAAGAAATGCTGTCTGTCTGTCTGTCCGTGGTCAAAATGTGTTCCACTCGCTCCAGACAAAACTTCTGGACTGATTTCTCTGAAAATTTGTAGGTATGTTCATTATGGGTCACGGATGATGCCTTATGTTTTGTTTTACCAGAATAGCCATTACTAACAACTGTAACAGCCAAAAACGGTTTTTCTTCTTTATGGAATATCTCCGAAAGCACTTGAATGATTTCTTATCTCAGTGACAAAACATTATGATGCATGTTTGATTGTGACTTTTTTTTTTTTTAAATGCGTTTTCAAGATAAACTGGGAGTACATTTATATGCTTTGCATCTTGTTCTTTCTTGCTTGCTTTTTTTTTTTTTTTTTTTTTTTTTTTTAGCAATAGTTAGCAAGAATTCTTATGGCAGGTGACTCCCCGTGTGGTGATGTCCTGCAGATAGCATCAGCTGATGGGTTCAGAGAGGATGTGTTGTGAGAATGAGACATAGTCACCGTAAAAATAAATAGGACCAAGTGTTCCAGAGGATTCATTAGTCAGAATACACATTCAGTCCATACTGTCAAATATGAAACGCATAGCGAACCAGTAGTTTCTCTGGCAAATTTGAAGAGAAGTCGGTCAACTCATGCATCTGAGCAGTCTGCAGATGATAAAGATGAAGTGAATGGCTTCGGCAGAAAACTGGTGTCAACTCCCTCAGACTGACACAGGATAATTATTTTGACTTTTGAAAGATATTTCATTAATAAAAAAAAAGATGTTCAGTTATGTGTACAATTAAAGTCTGTCAGCTGTACGTTTTATGAGTAAATCAAGGTCAAAATGGGATGTCCAGCGGGAATTTTTCTGTGCAGTGTTTACAGTGCACATTGAACAGACTGAATGTCATTGTTGAAAGTGTAAGGCTGTTATGGAGAGGTTCCACTGTACCATCACCTGTGGACTATGCTGTAGGGTATTTTGTTTGCTTTGGTACACTTGGCATATATTCTCAACCTTACCAGTTTAAAGTGAGGGCGAGGTTGACACTTAATGTTTTAAGATGATATTCCACACCTACTTGTGCCAACTGTTTCAAAAACACTAGTGACAGAAATGTAGTGAGACATACCAATAAATAGGGGCATTTGTATGTGCACAATGTGACTTTAGACCTTAATCTTGAGATGTGAGCACACTTACATTGTGAGCCAAACAAGCACACAACTATGCACAGGCACAGGCGCGCTCTTGCACAATAGCTGTTTGTTTGTATGTGCTTGTGCATGTGGGCACACGCACAAGCACATGCATGCATGTGCACACACACACACACACACACGCACGCACGCACACACGCACGCACGCACGCACACACACACACACACACATTCTGTCACAAGTGCTTAATCAGTTAGTGTGGATTAAAGTGAAACTGATTAGTGTGGATTAAAGTGAAACTGAGCGACCATAACTACAGAGACATGGAGTGAAGTTGTCTCTTTGATCATGTTCATTAGCTTGGAAGTTAGGGGGGGGGGGGGGGGTGTGTGTGATATGTGACTCTGAATGACTCAATGAGTGAGTGTGGATCTTTACTTTGTCATGAATGTGTCTGTCTGTGTGTACATGTTGTTCAGTTTTATTAGGCCGCAGGTGTGTTTTTGACCTTTGAAGAATGGTATTCTCTCTTTGGAAGGATCTTTCTTTCAAATGGTAGAAGATAATTGCTAGGCCATCTTCAGTGATCTTTGAAGAGCTGATATCAGGTAGTTCTACTGGATCAGTCCGATCTCTATGAAGCGGGTCATCAGCAGAATTATGAATAAGATTGAAAGTCTATGTTGGCCGTTGTTTGTTCAGATGTTTACAGGTCCAGTGCATGCTGTTTACATATCCAGTGCATGCTGTTTACAGGTCCCAGTGCATAATGTTTTTACAGATCCAGTGCATGCTGTTTACAGGTCCAGTGCAGCAAGTTCATGATTCTTCATTTTTAAGGAATTGAAAAGAATAAGTGGTAAAACAGTGAAATTGGGATCCTGGAAAGAGACTTGATTCGATAGCATGGCTCATACTTCATGATTATGACTTTTTTTGTTTTTTTCCTTTCCTGTTTTCTCAGTGGCATGCTGGTTTTAGCTTTCCTAGCATCAGGAGCCCTCTGAGAGCGGTCAGCATTACAGTATCCAGAGGTTACCCATGAGAGGAGACACTTCTCTGATGCAGAATGGCATTGATAGTGTTTAGCTGTGCTTGTTCTGATTCCATATGTGACTTCCTGCCAATATGTGTTGTCAGGCAGCGTGAGTGATTGAACAGAGACTTAAACTTTGCCCTCGCAATGATGGTCTCAGTGAATCTGCTGACATTTAAGAGACAAACTCACTACTGATATGAATCTGGAGAGAAAACTGTGTAGCCGAAATCACCATGAAAGCAGGCATTGATTGACACAGTTTGTTTCCTTATTTGATGGTAACCAATGAAGATGATGATAACAAGTGGTGAGACTTTATGACAATGCTGTAATTTTTTTTTTGAAATATGTCCCCCTCTCTGCCGCCTCAGTTAGTCTCAACAGATTCAAACATTTGTAAGCTGACAAAAAAAATCTTTTGTTTCAGTTCCAGTGTCACCAGACTCCACACCATTAGACCTGTCTCCTACCATGGCAGCAGAATCCCCACCAGATGAGAAGCTAGTTCTCATCTCCACGGCAAAGACAGACCCTGACCCTGAAAGGTCAGCCGACAGGCAGGCGGTTGCCCTTGCAATGGTGACTGACCTGACCAAAGTGACGGGCATTCTGCCCTTGAAGCAGGACGGAGTTCTTCCTGACACCGTAGATGAACAGACACATCCACGCAAAAAGCAGAGGAAAAGGCCTCGGGAGGACGAGAAGATTTGTCTTGTGTGTGGGGGACAAAGCGCTTGCACACAACTTTGACGCTATCACCTGTGAATCATGTAAAGCTTTCTTCAGGAGAAATGCCCTTCGAACAGAGGTAAATTTTGCATGTAAACTGGAGAATTGTAATGTGCTTATTTTCTGCGAAAGATAGAGACAAAGTTCTGGAAAAAAAAAGGAGAGATTTTTAAAGGATGGGGTCAGTTTAATTGGAGGTAGATCAAATGAAGACAAAGACCAGAGTTTTCTGGAGAAAAAAAATTCTTAAAAATAGAAGGAAACTGCTCGGAAGGATGAAGACAACAATGTTGAAAAACAATTTTTTTTAGAGAGTCTGTCTCTGTTGAAAGGAAATCATGTAAAGACAAAAGACCAAAATGTTTCAGAAAATCAAGTGTTAAGTAGAGAGTCTCCTAGGAAGCAATAAATTGAATACAAAGAATCAAACTCTGAAGTAGTGGCCTGGGGTGCAGTGGCAAGTGTTGCAGATTTATTGGATGGGAGGTCTTTGGTTCTATTCCCATCAAAAGGGGTTATTCCTGGGAAAATTTTTGCCAAAGGTGGCTCCTACCCAGAGATGAGGGTCTCTCTCTGTTGGTAAGCAAATCAGTAAAGACAAAGAGCAAAATGTTGAAGGGAGAGGGTCTCTCTTTTGGGAGGTAAATGAAGTAAAGACAAAGGGCAGAAGGTTTGAAGAAAGTGAGTCTCTCTGTGAGTAGGAGTGAAGACAAGGAACCAAACTTTGAAGGGAGGAGGGAGTCTGTTGATTGGATGGTAAATTAAACTGAAACAAAGTGCCGAACCTTAAATGGAAGGAGACTGGCTGTTCGGAGGTAAATTAAAATAAAGTTAACTGAAATAAACAGCCAAATCTTAAATGGAAGGAGGTTTGCTGATCCGAGGTAAATGGAAATAAACTGAAACAAAGAGCCAGATCATAAATGAAGGAGGCTTGCTGTTTGGAGGTAAATCAAAATAAATTAAACTGAAACAAAGAGCCAAACCTTAAATGGAAGGAGGCTCGCTGTTTGGAGGTAAATCAAATAAATTGAACTGAAACAAAGAGCCAGATCGTAAATGGAAGGAGGCTTGCTGTTGGAGGTAAATCAAGTAAAGACAAGGGAGGCAAATAGTGTAAAAAGGGAGAGTCTTTCTATTGGAAGGAAATTTGAGTAAAGTTAAAGAGAGTCTTTCTATTAGCAAGGAAATTGAGTAAAGATAAAGAGCCAAATACTAAAAGGAGTCTCTCTGTTGGGAAGGAAATCGAACAAGACAGAGAGCAACATTTTAAAGGGTGTTAGTCTCTCTACTGTAAGGTAAATCAAGTGTAGACAAAGAGTGAAACGTTTAAAGGGTTAGAGTTGTCATTATGAGGGTAGGTATTGGAAGGTGTTACAGTATGTGCTTCCAGCAAAATGCTAAACAGAGGTAGTCCCTCTGTTGGCAGGCAAATCAAGTAAAGACAGAGCCAAACTGCTAAAGGGCTGTAATTTGTCTGTCGTGAGGTAAATCAATTCAAGACAAAGAGCCAAATGTTTCAGGAGGAAGTCTTAATTTCGATGGTAGTTGTTAGAAGGTGTCAGTGTCAATATTTCCTACATCCCCATCTTCGTTCTTCTTCCCCGTCGTACCCTCTGTCCATATATATATATATATATATATATATTTTTTTTTTTTTTGTGTATTTAAACATGTTCAGTTATTGTTTTGGAAAGGTGTGGTGTTGAAAGTTGTGTACTTATTTATTTCACTCTCAGTAAAATATTTAGAAAATAATTTTCTCTTCCATCTTTCTCTCTCACCTCTCCGTCTCTCTCTCTCTCTCTCTCTCTCTCTCTCTTCCGCCTTAAAACAGCATTATCTCTTATTCCTCATTGCTGAATATCTGCTGTTGTACTTGAGCATGTCTGTCTCATGAATTGCTATTCATTCCTCCTCAGGCTATGCTGCTGATAATATTTTTGGTGACTGATGCTTCTGATATATCCCCTTGCCGCATAGAATTTTAGGTATATTATATAGTCCATAATAGTGTGTGTGTGTGTGTGTGTGTGTGTGTGTGTGTGTGTGTCTGTCTGTGTCTGTGTGTGTGTGTATGATTGAGTGTGCATGCATGTTTCTTTTAAACTAATAAGAATCATCACTGTTCAATTTATTGTCAGTTCTGTATTGTCTTATAGTGTTTGTGTGTTATATCCATAGGATTTTAGAAATATTGTATACTCCATAATTGTGTGTGTGTGTGTGTGTGTGTGTGTGTGTGTGTGTGTGTGTGTGTGTGTAGGGGGCGGGGGGAGTATTTTTATGATTGAGTGTGCATACGTGCCTTCTTTTAAACTAATATGAATCATTACTGTTCATGATGCAGTTAGTGTGTATTGTGCATTTGTATCCAAGTCTCTAATGGGACATGAGCCAGAGGGAAAAAAATGATCTTGGTTATCTGTTACCCTTGGGATAAAGATGATCATTCGGTCTATCAATCAATCAATCAATCTCTGCCTCTACCTGTAGTCTATCTCAATCAGTCAATCTCTGCCTCTACCTCTAGTCTATCTCACTCTTTCTGTTTCTCTTCGTGTCTATCTATCTGTCTCTTTCAGTCTGTCTTTGTGTGTGTTTACCTGTCTCTCTCAAACACACACACACACACACACACACACACACACACACACACACACACACACACACACATGCATACAGCCACACATGCACAAGCCCATCCCCCCCCCCCCCCCCCCCCCCCCCCCCCCCCCCCCCCCCCCCCCCCTATTCCTGTGTGCATTATCTTTGGGATGTAATGATGTTAACCCCCCTCCCCCCCCCCCCCCCCCCCCCCACCCCCAAAAAAAAAAAAAAAAAAAAAGAAGAAAGAGTAAGAAAAAGATACATTGTTTTAAAAAAAAAAACTCTTTCTGTGTACTTTTGTGTATAAAGGATTCACTATTGTGGGGTAACAAAAAAAAAACCAGCAAATTTCTCATACTTTTCTGAAATCAGCTGCATTTGAAGTTGAATGGATTAAACATGCCATCTTAACATGCGTTTTTAAGTTGGTTAAGAAAAAGAAAAGAAAATGTTACAATATACCTACCACAAAGTATCATGTTTTTGATATCTTGCTGCAAACCAAATTGATGAAGCCTTAATTATGTAGATTGAGGAGTTGTACTGATAAGGTATCAATGTCAGTGCAACTGCAAGTCTCAGTTTATGTTTTATGTTAAGGAAACATTAAGTGGGATAGATTGATGAAGATTAGAAAATTAATGAACTTGCTGACCCAGTTTTGACAGCAATTTTGGTGTACAAAAAGGACTGCTGGACAAGTTTTTGAGCATTGAGAGGAGAGATTGCGATTCGAGGGTTTGAAGCTGTGTGTATATGTGCGTGGGCAGTATAAATATGTTCTATATTGATTTACTGCAGCTGAATTTAAGCAGTCTTCTTGTTTGAGTGACCTATAAACTTGTTTTTGTTAAAAATTGAGTAGAGCAAGATAACATGATGTTGTTTCTCAAATCTTTCCTTGTGCATGATAAGCCAACTGTTCATACTAGTAAAGAAGAAGTGTGTGTGTGTGTGTGTGTGTGTGTGTGTGTGTGTGTGTGTGTGTGTGAGAGAGAGAGAGAGAGAGAGAGAGAGAGAGAGTGTGTGTGCATGTGTGTGTGCATGTGTGTGTGCATGTGTGCATGCATATATGTTTGTTTACGTGTGTGGTGTGGTGTGTGGTGGGTGTGTCATTGTGCATGGATGATTACTTTGTTGTATTCAAATGGGACTGTTTGTGCATAAAGAGAATGGGTAAACAACATGGTCTACCAGTGAGTTATATTTAGGTTTGATTAGCTAGCTGTCATTAGAGCCTACAAAGAAAACTTGACAAGGGTTTGTAAATCCACATGCCGCATTTATATCTCAGCAGACAGTCTTTCCTTCGTTTGGTACAACAGCTTTACATAGGAGGCTAAAAAATGTAAACACTCGTAATCCCCTGCAGGGGTACTACAGGTAAGGAGGGAGGGGTGTATGGAGGGGGTGGAGGGTGGTTCTATGTATTAACCCCTACAGCCCTGATGTAGCCTCTGAATGTGTAACCTTGTCAGCTCAACATCTTTTGGCCCTGGGAATGGGCTGCTGTACCTGACGCTGCCTCTGAATGTGTAACCATGGCAGCTCAGCATCTTTTGGCTGTTCTGTTTGTGGGAATGGGGCTGCTGTACCTGCTGCCTCTGAATGTGTAACCATGGCAGCTCAGCTGAATGTGGAGGAACCTGCTGTCAGCCTCTGAATGTGTAACCATGGCAGCTCAGCATCTTTGTTCTGTTATTGGAGGAATGGGGCTGCTGTACTAAAACTGTCACAGCCGTGGATTGGTTGATAAAAGGGCACACAGCTACAGAAAGAAGTACAGTTTTCCTACAACAGACTAGATTTTGATTGTGTTTCAGTTATCCAGAGAAACAAACAGAAATGAACCTCCTTCACTGCTTCAGTACTCCTTATTCGACAGGTGGTTAATTTCACATATGTGATAATGTGAATCAAACTTGACTGTGTCATTGTCAAAGATTTTTTTCTTGCCATGATGTAAATTGATACAGCTTTCTAATTTTTAGTCTTAAGATGATCCGTTATCATTTTGAATGAAACTTGCCTGACTGTAGCATTATTTCATTGGTGCATCGTGCTGAAAAAGAAAAGAAAAGAGAAAAGAACCTCAACAGGTCATTACGAATTGGCTTACACAAAGTAGTTCATGATATAAGAAGAGACTTTCAGAATGCTTGTCCTGTATTTTTTTTGATGCACAGATTAAGGGTTGAACGTGTTGATCCAAACTAGCAATAAATAAGAGGTCAGGCACAGGCTGCAATGTTGGGTGCTGGGTAGAATGAGAGAGAGAGAGAGAGAGAGAGAGAGAGAGAGAGAGAGAGAGAGAGAGAGAAAACAAGTTAGCCTTGTCAGATTTGTCTTTATGGAATATGAATGCCTTGGTATATGGAATGTGATTGTACTGACAGGTGCTGTTGGCATTCTTCATTAAACAACAAACAATTAAGGAAAACCCTCTTTGTGGGAAAAAAATCACACAAATTTGCTGATAAAAGCAAGAAGACAAAAGAGAATAAACAGTGGGGTAGGGGAATGGGGTTAGTGTTCTCCAGGTAATGAACAGTACCCTGTCCCCATATTTCCCCCACTCACCATCCCCACTACTACACCTGTCCCTTTCCTCACTAATCTCAGCCCATCCTTTTTTTCTCTGTCTTTCTTTCTGATAGTTGTCAGAGATGTAACAGTAACACAGGCCCTGTTACAAATTTGATTGCCCTCTTGTTATTGTCCTCCCTCCTACGCACCCTCTCCTATTCTCCCTATTCCTCTCCACCCTGGTATCCCCTCTGTTCAGCCCCTCCCTTCTAGTCTGTTTCAAATTGGATCTTCCTCTGCCTTCCTCTGATGTATTCCCACCCCCCCCCCTCCCCCACCTCACTCCCCATCCTCCTCTCTCCCCTCCACCCTCATTTCCTCACCCCCACCCTGATTTCTGTCTATGCAGTGTATGACCTGCCTGTGATTTCTGTCTATGCAGCGTATGACCTGACCTGCCTGTTTCAGCGGGGATTGCCAAATCAATGTACAGACGCGGCGTTTTTGTCCAGCTTGTCGTCTGAAGAAATGTTTTGCCATGGGCATGAAGTCGGATCTCATTCTGGGTAAGCTGAGCAGGGTGATGTTGCGTGTCAGTGGTGGGGATCTTAAACCGCTAATAAATACGTTTGTAAAGAAGCGTTGGTAAGATGATTGGAGTTTGGAATCGGGAAAACAAACTCCATGAGATATTGCCAGACTTGTTCGAATGGTTACCTTCAGTTTGCCAAACCAGGAAAGAAGAATGTGTTTTATGTAGACTGCATATTGGGCATAGTTATACTTTACTCTTTCTTTCCTTTTAAAGGGAGATGATTGCCCCCATTGTTTCGCATGCGATTGTGTATACATTCTTAAGCATGTGTTGACTGAGTGTGATGATCTCAGTGAGATGAGAGGAAAATATTTGTGATAAGATATCACTTGGTGAGCTTTTTAGAAATGAGTAAGTATCTGTGATATTTCAGTTTTTAAGAGATGTGAACTTTTTTTTTTTTTTTATAAGATTTAGGGGTTTTTTTTTTTTTTTTTTTTTTTTTTTTACATTTTAAGGTTGCAAATTGCATATGCCTTTGTATAACTCAAGTCATGTAATGACCCTCAGTGTATAGCTCTGATATCACCTCTTTATGGTGGAAAGGGCTTTGTCCTTTATAACTGTCCATCTATCTATCAGTGGTGTGTTTTTTGAAGGCAAAACAACTCTGAAGAGAATATGCCAGTCGCTGTTGTGCAGTGGTTAGAAGTTGCAGGTTTCCTCTTGGAAGTATATTTATGTGTGGGATTTTTTTTGGCCCTGGCTCCTTCCACCCAGACTGGTGGGCTGAAATGGGAAGACTGAAACCACACAGTTGAGGTTCATCCCCTCAGTGGATGCATCTCTGGGAGTCGTGCTTGAATCTCCAG
Source organism: Conus betulinus (assembly GCA_016801955.1). Lineage (NCBI taxonomy): Eukaryota > Metazoa > Mollusca > Gastropoda > Neogastropoda > Conidae > Conus > Conus betulinus. The sequence goes on from JADBJO010004480.1 coordinate 77,380, forward strand.
ACCAACAGTGCAGGTGTCTGTAGTTCTTGGGCCTGATTGAGGCTGGGATATGTTATAAAAGGAAGAAAAGGGTATAGTTCTGTGAATGTTATGTGGTCAGACCAGAATGGAATTCCCTCAGTGTCATTTTCATCATACTTGCCCTCACCAAACAAGGAAAGAAAAGTGTTGAGCTCTGTGTTCCTTTGTGCCTTGCTATGAGGAAGACGACTTTGTGGTTACTGACTTCCCATTTGAGCCCACAGCAGACGCAACTCCATGTAGAACCTTCCATGGCTGAGAAATCCCACAGGTGAGTGCCTCTGGTGGGACTTGGACCCACGTATAGCTCGCAGCTTGTGATATGACTACTAGTCTACACGGAGGGGGATATTTCAGTGAATTGTTCTTTCTTTCTTTCTCTTGTTTTCTTTCTTACTTACTACTTTATTTTCTTAATTGATTGAATAGAATTGTGTCTCATCTAATAAACAGTTTGGTTTGTTTTTTCAAGGTCATATCTGGCAAATATAGATTTCACCTTGTTGATAGGAGACAGGTATGTGAGTGGGTGTGGGCTGCTGTGTAATCACTTTTGTGTGTGTGTGTGTGTGTGTGTGTGTGTGTGTGGTTAGGAATGCATACTATCAGCACAACCTGAGATTGCTCTGACAATAAACTAGCTTTAGTCGGTGAGTATGGGTTTGTACATATACTTATAAAGTAAAATACATGGGAACATACATCACCTCCACAAACCACATTCATTAGGAATGATGGTAAAACGAAGAGTAATCAACTTGTTAAAACTTCATCTCTGATAAGGCAGTGTATTATCTGTTTTTAAAAAAAATGAAGCAACTTATAATTTTGTTTTTCTTTCTTATTTACAGATGACACAGAAAGGAGAGCACGCATGGAGAAAGTGTCAGAAAACCGTGCCAAGCGGATGGCGAAAGACGGAAATGATTCAAGTGATTCTCAGGTACTTTGAAATAATAACCTGACTGCACGGAGAGCTTTTACTGAAGCATTGGAATTCAAACCTGCTGAGAAGACAGGACAAGAACAAGAAAAGTGTGAAAAGTAACGTTAGTTAGCTACCTTTCGACCCTATAGGGTCTTTTTCGAACGCTTTTACAATTTTGACAGACAAACATGACCAGCGTACAGACTTGTCTGAGCATGTGTCTTCCAGGAGAGGAAGGTTAGGTATAGGGGAGTGTCAAGTTCATGCTGTAGCGAATTTCTGCGGTACAGGAAAAGCATAGTCTTTCTGTAAGTGGTAGCACAGATGGTGTCTGTCTGACTGGTAGCATAGAATGTGTCTGTCTGACTGTCAGTTACTTTCTTTTCAAGTGTTCAGTGACTGTGCAGTATAGTCACCTCCCCAATCTGGAACTGTGGGATAGATTTGAGCAAAGACACTTTCAGACTCCAGGTTGTTCATGTTTCTGTGTGTTTCTGGCTGAAAATTTCCCTCAGGTAATTTCATTAGACTCTTGAGTCAGAACACGCAGAAACAGTGGGACACATGCTGTTATATATCTCTTCCAGCAGCCACCCCATATACAGCACATAAGAGCCCATTTTTTTTAAAACTCATACTCATATGTATGTCAAGGACTGAAGACCTGGATACACAATTATGTATCATGTATCTTATACGCTGAAGGGTAGGTAAATCAGTCAGACTTCAAACAACTCCATATCTAGTGTTTTACGGAGTTGAATGTGTGTTTCTGTAGTTTTTAGCGTGTGACAAACAGTTCTCTTTCTAGTCCAGGAAATGTTTATGATTCTGACGGTGCAAATCCTGTGTTTTCTGCCCAGGATCATAAATATAATCTGGGTTGTGTCACTGGTCTAGTGTGGGTTAATAGATCGAGACATGCAGAGACACACACACACACACACACACACACACACACACACACACACACACACACACACACACACACACACAGGCATGTACATACATACAGGTGCATGCACACACATAAACACACAGGCATACACATTCATATACACACTCATAAATGTATGTATAAAGGCTCAAAGATAGGAAAGTATGCATGTATGCATGTAATTTGATTAGAATTGTGGTAGTACATGATATTATGAAAGGAAAGGTTAGATGATGAAAAGCCAATAAACAGCTCTCAAACCGATCGAATCTTTGTATGGTTACATCACTGGAACTTGCAACAATAACTGACCAAGAATTATGTAATGTTTTCATAACAACAAATCTCTCTGTGAAAAAAATGTAGACTGGCTTTTTCCAAGGAGAGCTAATTTTTAATTTGATGTTTCTCACTTTGTGAGTGTGTTTTTGTTTTTCGTATGCATGTGTTTGCTTATCCATGGAAGAAATTTTGCCAAGTGCCTTGTCTGCCATGGATTATTTCACCCATCCTTTATGGATGTGCAGTATGTGGAATCTCAAGTTACGGTTGCGTTTTAAGGAAAATAACGCCCACACACTTGTGCACAGGCGCTCACAGACATACAGACACACACACACACACACACACACACACACACACACACACACACACACACACACACACACACACACACACGCACACACACACGCACACACACATATCTATTCACACATATACACATACACATAAACTCACACACTCACTCACACACAAGTGACACATCTAGTACATGCACATATATATATACATACAGACCATGTTAACAAGGCATTGAAGCTTGACTAGCGTGCAAGGTGAATGTATTGGTCTGGCATTCACCAAATCATTGATGAGGTGCATTTTCCGACTTTCTTTTCATCATTCATTCCCTGATTTATGTAGTGTTTTTGCTGTAACCCTGCGCACTATGGCCTTATGGCTAGCAGAGGTGGTGAAATTCGGACTAGTCCACAAGATGTGACTCCTCCTGGCTAAAACCAGAACATCATTCAAGGTGTAATGGTGAGGGGAGAGATTAGGGGTGGACGGATGAGAGGAATGGGGGGGAAAGAGCAGACTGGAAAGGGGGTTAGGTAGGGCAGGATGGGGCAGCAGGAGAGTAGGAATAGGTTGGGTGGAGGGGTGGGTGCAGGGGGAGGGGGAGTGGGGGGAGGGACTGTTCCATGTGGAATTCAAACTGCTAAACTGGATCATCTCCCAACCTATGTGACCTCGGTATTCGTTACACTAGCACTGTACTATAAGTTCATTTCATTATTTTCAATTTTGCTTGCTGTGAATGAAAGTCCAGTTAACAGCCTGCTATCTATGAATGATATCCCAGTGTACAGGTCTGTTGGTGAGGAGAAATGAAAAGGGAGAAACAGTGATGTACAGATGTGTCTGTGAAAAAGGAAGAAACAGTAATCTATGTTGTGTGTCTGTGAAAAAGGAAGAACCAGTAATCTATGTTGTGTGTCTGTGAAAAAGGAAGAACCAGTAATCTGTGTTGTGTGTCTGTGAAAAAGGAAGAACCAGTAATCTATGTTGTGTGTCTGTGAAAAAGGAAGAACCAGTAATCTATGTTGTGTGTCTGTGAAAAAGGAAGAACCAGTAATCTATGTTGTGTGTCTGTGAAAAAGGAAGAACCAGTAATCCATGTTGTGTGTCTGTGAAAAAGGAAGAACCAGTAATCTGTGTTATGTGTCTGTGAAAAAGGAAGAAACAGTAATTGGAAGAAACAGTAATCTGTGTTGTGTGTCTGTGAAAAAGGAAGAAACAGTAATCTGTGTTGTGTGTCTGTGAAAAAGGAAGAAACAGTAATCTATGTTGTGTGTCTGTGAAAAAGGAAGAAACAGTGATCTATGATGTGTGTCTGTGAAAAAGGAAGAAACAGTAATCTATGTTGTGTCTGTGAAAAAGGAAGAAACAGTGATCTATGATGTGTCTGTTCCAGGTGGGCTCTTCTTCAGGGCAATCCTCACTGTGATAGGCTCCCCTGATTTCATGACGTCAGACAGCTGCAGTTCCACCCCCGTTCCTATCGCCCTTCCATCAAGCGCGGTCACTGCCATCGGCAGCGAAGAAGAAGAGGCCAGAACTCACCCGGCACCACTGACGCAAAAGCCACAGCGGCAGAAGTCCTTTGACAGCAGTGGCAATGGACTGTCCACGCTTCACGCTGTGCTCACGGCAGCAGGCTCGTCCTTAACTGAGCCTGGGGTGTCTCAGGTGCTGAATGTCCCAACCACAGGTAGTTTGTTACTGCGCTTTGTGTTTGTTTGAATCTGATCGATTGTGGGTGCATAATGAGGGGCCTGTAACCTGACAGTTGGAAAGTTCAGTTGTGCAGCTGATCGTCTTCATGTTGGAGCCATTTGTAGGCGTGTGTGTAGCTTGCAAGCCTGTCCACCCAGCAATAGATGGATGCTTGATTCAGTTCAAGGAAGATTTGAAAGCATCGGATGGAGAGTAGTGGCTGCCTTTTTATTTTTTTTTTGTTCTTTTTTTTTTTTAATGATGGGATTTTTGTGTTTGCTTGACCTGTATGGATGCCGTGATATCTGGGCTACAAGATGCTTTGAATAGTTGGTTACGCCTCACCCTCTACCTCTCTCTTTCCATTTTTGCACCTTTAGGGGAAACTGCCAAAGTGCCCATACGTAAATCCATTCAGTGTGCGAAACTTAGTAGCTTTACGCTGTGCAAATTGAAGACTGTAGCTATGCCTCAAGCTCCAGCCATGTTGCTCTTTGACATTGCAAGACTCATCCAAGTTGGAGGCAAATAGGAGTTGATTTTTTTTTTTGTCTTTTGTTCCCCCATATTTAAACAATCGGTATTACTCTGTAGAGGTATAATCAAATAGTCTGTATCTGGGGACATGCTTTCTTGTCCAAAGAAAAAAGAAAAAAACTCAGTAGATTTTAACGAAAGGAAAAAAAAAAAAAAATTAGCTGTTTGATTTCAAAGCTTATGATACTTGCTTTTCAAAATTTCCAATTTAAGAAAACTTTCTTAAATGTTTAAATTGCTTTTGATTTCTAATTTATGTCAATAAAAAAAAAAGAAAACTTTGTAAAAGATATATATATAATATATCTTTTACAAACACATGGCCGTGACATGTAGTAGCAGGTCAAGCAAATAGCCTGAGTAGTTCCCCCTGGCTTGAAGTTCAGTTAGTGCATTTAAAAGCAAAAGCAAAAAGCAAAAAAAAAAAAAAAAAAAATGTTCGTGTTTTGACTGTTGTATAGTTTCAGCACCTGACAGTGGTTTAACTGTCTCTGGACAAACTAACACTATAGTATCCCACCAGTGACTCTCACTTTCAGATGAATGTATGCTTCAGTGTTTGTGCTGTTTATGAATTTTTAGCATGGCATCTGAATGACCGAATGATGTCACATACTGAATATAGTTTTTTGCAGGTTAGATGGACAGTTGACCGGGCAATATTGTGTGCTGTGTGCTGCCAAGTTGGTGACTGGTCACACAAATGCGTCACTGTTAGTGTTATATAGCAAACAACTGTGGTGTGACAAGCAAATACGTCAAATCTTGCTTAATTAAAGAAGACAGTGACAGTGCTCAGCATTCTGAAGCATACTATGTTTCCATGGGTACAGTCAGCTAAAGTGTATAGACACGAATGTTGAACATGAAATTATGAGTATTTTCCACATGTCTACAAAGGTGAAATATTGAAGAAAGACCTTTAGTATTTTTAATGCAGATCAATAATCAGTTCTGAAAGTTTCTTTTTCTTACTTTGTGTTGTGTTTTTTTTTTTTTTTTTTTTTCTCCTAACCCTTCAAAAAGGGTTGTCTGTGAGAAAAAAAAAGAAGAGGAGAAAACTTGCTACTACTTTGGAGGAAAGCTGCTTTTGAAGAGCATGGTTTGAGGGTCATGAAACTCTGGTCTTAAAGGATTATATTTTGAAAATGAAAAAAAGCTCAGGCAGCATTCCAGACATACAAGGAAAGTTTGGTTCAGATTTCTTTGAATATACCCACAGCGAAACAATAGCAAATCATCATCAAAAAGAACAGGACTTTAGCATTATTAATTTACCTTGTTTAGGAAAATGGCTTCCAGATTTTATCCTCATCTTCACCTATCCTTCCTCACCCTGAAAATTTCTTTCCAAAGGTTCAGCTTATGTCCCCAGATGTAGGGTAAAACATGTTTTCACTTGAACGAATCATAGCTAGCACATGGTGCCTTGCTCTGGATGGAGTGATATTGACACTCCGCTATTTTCACCTCTTGTCATGATCTAGTGATGGAAGGAAGTGATATAACCATGATAGGAACACAAAGCTCAGACATTGAGCTGTTTCCTTAGTTTTGTAAGCAAGCAACCAGCAGGCACATTTTACATGTTTAGATTTTTCTCCCAACCTAACCAGCTTCACCAGATTGTGCTTGAGGGAATCAGAATGACAATGTGGGAGGTATAGGTGATGAGACGGAAAATACAAACAAGGAAACAAACGAACCAAGATGAAATGAAAGAAAAAACATCAAAGAGCAAAGAACAATTAGTGCGCCACTAAACGAAGAAGATATGAATTACAAAACAAAAGCAATGCATTTTGACCTGTTTGATCTGCTTCAGGCAAGACAAATAATATTCAAGACATAAAAACAAAGGCCGAACAGTCACTCATCTCTTTGAACTGAGTGCAGAAAGGTTAGGGAATGGAAGTAGGGCTAAAGGTGAGACGATACGGGCTAAAATGGCAATGATAATGATGATCAGATAAAGAAAATACTACTGCTACTATCAAAATGATGACAGTAATAATTGTAAGTTATGAAATAAGTTTATATTATAAATCTGATTAAAAGTTTGCTCAATAAATTCTAAGTAAAGTGTATTTCATAAAGTCTATCTTAAAGTGTGCTTGATACTTTTTAGAGAAAATTTACTCAGTGAATCAACGGTAAAGCATACTCGGTAAATTTAGACAAAGTTTGCTTGACAGAGTTGTATGTAGCTTCAGCTGTGATTATTTTCAAATCATTTATACCACTTCTGTATCTTTGAAAATTAAGTTTTCAGACTTAAAAGAAAATGTTTTCCTTAATCAATGGATCAGTAAATTTGACGTTCCTGTAATTATTGGGGAAAAGAATTTGGAACGAAAATTTTCAAGTGCTGTTTGATATTGCTGTGTGCTGAAGACTTCATGTTTCTCTTCTGAGTAAAGATATTTTGAAGCCAAAAATACTTAATTACATAGGCTTTATCATAACTCTCTGATCCTTAAATTGGCCAGGCTTGCTTTCCTATCTCTTTTTTTAGAAGACCTCATCTGCACAAGTAATCTTAAATCCTGCCAAGCACAAAAATAGGAAAGTGAAAGATTGTCTGTGACTGTTAATTAGCTTCTTGTTGTTCTATGTCTGTTTAATTAAGGACATTTCATAACTATAAATGAACAGACAAAAATGAAAAGACAAAAACTAATATGAGTGTTTTGAAGTTTGGATTGGGTGATGGAGATGTGAGGTGTTGGCATTTTCAAATGGCATATTTGTTATCACCAAATAGGAGAGTGCAGTAATGTTTGGCTTGATTACAAGTGCACCAGGACTCATCATGTACTGTTGGTGCACTTAGACATGATATCTGGTATAAAGTGCAGGAGCACTAAACTTGTACTGTACAAAGAGCATCATCATTTTTGGTGTTCAGAGAAATGGTGATTTATCTGTGGTAGGAAATCTGGCTTGACTGAGATGGCTAGAGACAAAATCTATAGTTAATGACAGATGATACATTTGCTGGTGTGATAGATGCTTGTTTTGATGTGAGCTCCAACAATGGAGCTACTGTGTGCTCTGTACATGGAATGTGATATACATGCTGGAATTTGTAAGTGGGTGAGATAGAGACAGTGCTGGCACACACACACACACACATGCACACACACTCACACACACACACACACACACACACACACACACACACACACACACACACACACACACACACACACACACTAACACTAACACAGACTAACAAACTTCTCATGCTTGAAACGTTTTCATGTTTAGGTAGAAGCCATTTTGGCTGTTTACTTGGACTTTTCCAGTGCATGTTTTCTCTTTAAATATGTTGGATTAAGTTTGCTGACCTCATTTAGTATTGTTCTGTTTGGTAAACAATGTGTATACACAATACTGTCTCTAACCCCCTCATTCCTACCCCCACCCTCTTCCCATCACCTTCTGCTTACTGCCCCCCCCCCTTTCCCCACACATATTCACTCTTTACACCCCCTTCCCCTGTCTCTCTCACACACACACAAACACACATACACACTCACACACACACACACGCACACACACACACACACACACACACACACACACACACACACACACACACACACAGATACACACACACATTAATGTGTGCATGCATGCACACAAAAACATACACAAGCACATACACTTGTACACACGCACACGCATGGGCATGCATACACACATACACACACACACACACACACATACACTCTCTCTCCCCCTCTGTCTCTGTTTCTCTTTCTCTCTCTTGCTCTCTCTGTCTTTTATTCCCTCACACATACACACTCACACAAGTGCTTTAACGCACGCAGGTACAAAAGCACATGTAGACACTCACACACTTTTTTTCATAGTCTGTTAAAATAGAAAGAGAGCTTCTGTCTTTATTCAGTACAGTAGCATTCACAAATCAGGTTTAATAAGTAGGCATGTAATGAATGGGAAAAAAAATGTTTCAGACACTACATAAAAATAAACATTACATGAATATTCATGAAAGGAAAATAAAAAATTAGAAACTAGTAGTTACTATAGAATAACGATTATGATACTGATTGCTTGGGTTATTAATGTCAGCAAATAAAACTAAAATTACAAATGCTGTGAGTTACTTGTAAATAAGTTGAAAAGTCTGGAAGTTCAATACAAATGTAATCATGGCATTCTGAAAGATAAGAGATGAACAGTAGAATTACTAGAAAAAAAAAAAAAAAAAAAAAAATAAATAAATAAGATGAATATGCTTCTTCCACAAATGAAATTATGATTAAACAGATGCTTGTTTTTGACTTAATCATGGTACAGGGATACTACTGAAAGACCATCACAATTTGCATGCCCTCTGCCTTAAAATTTGTTCACCTTTTTTTTTTTTTTTTTTTCCAAATTTTTGTTTCTTTTCTGTATAAACTTTACATTCCAAGGGAAGATCAGGTCACATTTAGAACCAAATGTTTATAATTGATTTTTGGAGATGGTAATTGCATTTGTGTGTGTGTGTGTGTGTGTGTGTGTGTGTGTGTGTGTGTGTGTGTGTGTGTGTGTGTGTGTGTGCGTGTGTGGTCATATCACCTTCTGTGCTCCCTCACAGCTATTCATCCCATGCTGCTTTTTTTTCATCCTCACCATGCACAGCCTCACCCAGGTTTGTTCCATCACAGCATTAGCATGGCAGTTCACCGGAAGCAGTCAGCATCAAGCTGTCAGTATGCAACTCACCAGAGGAGGAACTGCAGTGCTGCCAAGTCACCAGGGTGGTGTTTAGTGTTGCTTGCTCTGATCCAGCTGAAGCAGGACACTGCCAGCTAAGCTCCCTACTGATGACAGTTACGTTTAGTCGTGGAGCACCCTCCAGAGGGTGCCTCTGCATTCATCCAGGGAGGGTTCCCGTGAACTTGCTAGATCAGACCACTTTGATGCAAACCAGGGCTCTTACTTCTCTGCAGATTCCTGAATTTCAGAGAAAAGTAAAACTAAGAATCCATAAAAAAAATCTATTGCACTGAAAGAAAAAAAAAACAAAAAAAACCCAGACAAACCCAAAACTGTTCAATAGAGGTGAAACAATTGAGGGGGTAGAATTTGTAGAGCACCACTCACATTTATGGTATGCTAGCAGATGACACTTACTCATGGAATCTCATGTAAACGTTTCAAGAATGGACAGTCACCATTTTGTCTGTCTTGTTGAAGGCCCGCTGGGACCCCTTTTCTTCATGATATTTTGCTTTCCCTCAGTGTCCTGACCAGCTCTCAAATGGACAAGATGGAGGCAAAAATAAACTGAGGTCATCACATGGGCAGGACATGAACTCAAAAAGAATTTTAAGATTTGTTTGTTTGTTTGTTTTCAGTGAAGATGAGGATAATGATGGTGATCTATGGAGTTCCACTCTGACCTGAGGGGCTGCATCACACAGGTTTTTACCATACACTTTCTTACATAATATTGCCAACTGTCTATCAGGTCCAAGCAATAAAGGCGCCTGCAGCGTTGGTCAGAAAATTCAAGCAGCGCTTTCATAGATGCATCTACATGTGGATGAAACTCCACGGTGTGATTGTCACTACATTTCCCCAAATGTCGTGCATGGATGCAAAATGAACAACCCTTGGTAATGGTGCCAACCCCCTCTTCTTGTTGTGTCTTGCTGTGTATTTTTATCATTTAGCTGTCAGAGTGGATTATTCCATAAAAAGTTGCTGGGAGTAACTCCATTGTTACTGTGGGTTCTTTAGATGTAGTTATTGCTGGCTGGACAGAGGAAGTCAGCATATCGTCTCATCCAGAAAACTTATACTCGGACCACTTTTTAGGGTAAAACTCCTCCTCTGTAAGACTTGGGCTGTTGACGCTTGCTGCCAAAGTAAGGCATTCTCCTCTAGGCCATTGTTCCACCAGCATTTGTGCACTACGTATATTTCCTTTTAACAAACAATGAAATGGAAAAGAAATTTGAAAGGTAAGTTCTTGGCAAAAAAAAAAATTGCTGAATAAACCGACTCACAAACTTGTGCCCCATATTATTCCAGGCTACCCACAGAAGATCCTCCCTCAGTCCTCCACCCACCATCCTCCTGCTGCTCACCAATCCATCCAGCAGCCGCCGCCTCCTCCTCCCTGTGGCACCGTCACAGAGCCCCGTCACCAAGAATGCCCTTTCAGCACGGTCCGACTTCCAGCATGTGCCTCGCGACCTGCTGCCTTCAGACCCACACATGTACTGGCGACTCTCCGAAGAAGAGAAGTCGTTGCTCACAGAGCTGTCCAGTGCTTATCAGGTTCGAGCTGTCTTGGGCATGGTTCCTTTGGATGTCTGACTTTGTCCAAAAGAATATAGTTTGCTAGAAAAGCAGGGAGGTGTGAGTCTGTGTGGGAAGGTGTTGCTTGTGAAAGAGAGCTGAAATTTTCACTGAAAGACATCGAGAGAGAGTGGTAGCCTGAGTACTAAGCCTAACACTTTTTTTCTTTTCAGGAATTTGCTTATTTCATAGGGAAATTGTCTACCCATCAGTTTGAATTCTGTTCACTGCTGGGTTTTCTAAATGTGTATACGTTTGCTTTTAAAGAAAGAAAAAGAAGAAAAAAAAAAATTCAAAACTTCAAAGAAATCAAAAGGGACAGACAAGAAAACAAACAAGTGAAGAAAACAAAGCAAAGTAAAAGAAAGGAGAAAGGAAAGATTATAGCAAATATCCCACAGAAGTCTGATGACATCAGTAATGGATGCTACATAATGCGAAGAATCATTCTGAACACCTTGAACATCACCACAACTTGTATTCAGATCTGGTGACAGCCCTGATATGCCCCTTTGGGGTCACCTGGGCTATAAGCAATAAACATTCATGTTCACTCCTTTTTTTGTCTGTTTTCTTTTATTTAACCCATATAACAGTCACACAGTAAATGGGGGACAGAAATGGCACTGGAGCAAATGCAGAACACATTTTTGAAGTTTTTATTTCTATTCCAAGCATTTAGTTGTTATTTCATGACATTATGATTTCAGTGTTTTTTGTTTGTTTTAATAAGACAGACTTTCTTTAGAAAGAAAAGTGAATTTGCATGAATCAGGTTGACTTCTGAAGAACTTCAATTTTGTACCAAAAAATATTTGGATAGAACAGACAAAAAAGTATTGGCACATAAAGCCCAAAGGATATCTGGTGGCAGCAGTTATATGCAGTGGAAGGGCATATTTTCTTTGTGAACCTTTGATTTATCAATTCAGTCAGAAGTAAAAATGCTTTCTGTTTAAAGGTAGACATCCTTCATCTCCATGGCTCATGAATGTTGACTCCAAATGGGTGCTAAGACTGTGCCCGAGACATGAGTGTCAGGATGGGTTGGGCCCTATTGTGATGAGCCAGGTTGTCAGATGGAGGCCTGTAGGCCCCATGTAGGCCCCTGCTTGGTTGAGGGGGGAATGTAGTAAAAGATTTCCTGTAATGCCCATCATCTGTTGGAAATCAAGGGTTCACTGTCATCTTGAACTTGACTCTTGATATAGACATTTATGATTTTACTGCATGGGCTTATGTAGAATCGCAAAGCATTAGTCCAATTAGCAGCTATCTAAATACTGAGACAATCAACCATACAGGTATGTTTGTACGGCTCTGTAATGAGATCCAATGGCCATGCTTAAACAATTCTCCAGTGAACTGTTGAAGGAGGGAGATGGGAGGGGAGACAGGAAAAAAAAAAATGATGGACTGACAACATTGCAGAATGGACAGGGAAGGCATTGCAGAGTGGACAGGGGAAAGCATTGCAGAGTGGACAGGGAAGGCATTGCAGAGTGGACAGGGAAGGCATTGCAGAATGGACAGGGAAAGCATTGCAGGGTGGACAGGGAAGGCATTGCAGAGTGGACAGGGGGAAAACATTGCAGAGTGGACAGGGAAGGCATTGCAGAGTGGACAGGGAAGGCATTGCAGAATGGACAGGGAAGGCATTGCAGAGTGGACAGGGAAAGCATTGCAGGGTGGACAGGGAAAACATTGCAGGGTGGACAGGGAAAACATTGCAGGGTGGACAGGGAAAACATTGCAGAGTGGACAGGGAAAGCATTGCAGGGTGGACAGGGAAGGCATTGCAGAGTGGACAGGGAAGGCATTGCAGAATGGACAGGGAAGGCATTGCAGAGTGGACAGGGAAAGCATTGCAGGGTGGACAGGGAAAACATTGCAGGGTGGACAGGGAAAGCATTGCAGAGTGGACAGGGAAAGCATTGCAGGGTGGACAGGGAACGCATTGCAGAGAGTGGACAGGGAAAGCATTGCAGAGTGGACAGGGAAGGCTTTGCAGAGCGGTGGACAGGGAAGGCTTTGCAGAGTGGACAGGGAAAGCATTGCAGGTGTGGACAGGGAAGGCATTGCAGAGTGGACAGGGAAAGCATTGCAGAGTGGACAGGGAAAGCATTGCAGAAGTGGACAGGGAAAGCATTGCAGGGTGGACAGGGGGGAATTGCATTGCAGGAATGGACAGGGAAAGCATTGCAGAGTGGACAGGGAAAGCATTGCAGAGTGGACAGGGAAGGCATTGCAGAGTGGACAGGGAAAGCATTGCAGAGTGGACAGGGAAAGCATGCAGAGTGGACAGGGATGGCATTGCAGAATGGACAGGGAAAGCATTGCAGAGTGGACAGGGAAAGCATTGCAGAGTGGACAGGGAAGGCATTGCAGAGTGGACAGGGAAAGCATTGCAGGGTGGACAGGGAAAGCATTGCAGGGTGGACAGGGAAAAGCATTGCAGGGTGGACAGGGAAAGCATTGCAGGGTGGACAGGGAAAGCATTGCAGAGTGGACAGGGAAGGCATTGCAGAGTGGACAGGGAAAGCATTGCAGAGTGGACAGGAAGAAAGCATTGCAGAATGGACAGGGAAAGCATTGCAGAATGGACAGGGAAAGCATTGCAGAGTGGACAGGGAAAGCATTGCAGAGTGGACAGGGAAAGCATTGCAGAGTGGACAGGGAAAGCATTGCAGAGTGGACAGGGAAAGCATTGCAGAGTGGACAGGGAAAGCATTGCAGAGTGGACAGGGAAGGCATTGCAGGGTGGACAGGGAAAGGCATTGCAGGGGTGGACAGGGAAAGCATTGCAGGGTGGACAGGGAAGGCATTGCAGAATGGACAGGGAAGGCATTGCAGAATGGACAGGGAAAGCATTGCAGAATGGACAGGGAAAGCATTGCAGAGTGGACAGGGAAAGCATTGCAGAGTGGACAGGGAAAGCATTGCAGAATGGACAGGGAAGGCATTGCAGGGTGGACAGGGAAAGCATTGCAGAATGGACAGGGAAGGCATTGCAGAATGGACAGGGAAGCATTGCAGAGTGGACAGGGAAAGCATTGCAGAGTGGACAGGGAAAGCATTGCAGAATGGACAGGAAGGCAATTGCATTGCAGAGTGGACAGGGAAGGCATTGCAGAGTGGACAGGGAAAGCATTGCAGAGTGGACAGGGAAGGCATTGCAGAATGGACAGGGAAGGCATTGCAGAATGGACAGGGAAAGCATTGCAGAGTGGACAGGGAAAGCATTGCAGAATGGACAGGGAAAGCATTGCAGAATGGACAGGGAAGCATTGCAGAGTGGACAGGGGGCATTGCAGAATGGACAGGGAAGGCATTGCAGAATGGACAGGGAAGCATTGCAGAGAATGGACAGGAAGGCATTGCAGATGGACAGGGAAGGCATTGCATTGCAGAATTGCATGGACAGGGAAGGCATTGCAGGGTGGACAGGGAAAGCATTGCAGGGTGGCAGCATTGCAGGTGGACAGGGAAAGCATTGCAGGTTGGACAGGGAAAGCATTGCAGAATGGACAGGGAAAGCATTGCAGAATGGACAGGGAAAGCATTGCAGAATGGACAGGGAAGGCATTGCAGGGTGGACAGGGGAAAGCATTGCAGAATGGACAGGGAAAGCATTGCAGGGTGGACAGGGAAGGCATTGCAGAGTGGACAGGGAAAGCATTGCAGAATGGACAGGGAAGGCATTTGCAGGGGGACAGGGAAAGCATTGCAGGGTGGACAGGGAAAGCATTGCAGGGTGGACAGGGAAGGCATTGCAGAGTGGACAGGGAAAGCATTGCAGAATGGACAGGGAAGGCATTGCAGGGTGGACAGGGAAAGCATTGCAGAGTGGACAGGGAAAGCATTGCAGAATGGACAGGGAAAGCATTGCAGAGTGGACAGGGAAAGCATTGCAGAGTGGACAGGGGAAAGCATTGCAGGGTGGACAGGGAAAAGCATTGCAGGGTGGACAGGGAAAGCATTGCAGGGTGGACAGGGAAAGCATTGCAGGGTGGACAGGGAAAGCATTGCAGAATGGACAGGGAAAGCATTGCAGAGTGGGACAGGGAAAGCATTGCAGAATGGACAGGGAAGGCATTGCAGGGTGGACAGGGAAAGCATTGCAGAATGGACAGGGAAGGCTTTGCAGAGTGGACAGGGAAAGCATTGCAGGGTGGACAGGGAACGCATTGCAGGGTGGACAGGGAAAGCATTGCAGAATGGACAGGGAAAGCATTGCAGAATGGACAGGGAAGGCATTGCAGAGTGGACAGGGAAAGCATTGCAGAATGGACAGGGAAGGCATTGCAGAGTGGACAGGGAAAGCATTGCAGAGTGACAGGGAAAGCATTGCAGGGACATTGCAAGCATTGCAGAATGGACAGGGAAAGCATTGCAGGGTGGACAGGGAAAGCATTGCAGAATGGACAGGGAAAGCATTGCAGAATGGACAGGGAAGGCATTGCAGAGTGGACAGGGAAAGCATTGCAGAGTGGACAGGGAAAGCATTGCAGGGTGGACAGGGAAAGCATTGCAGGGTGGACAGGGAAAGCATTGCAGAATGGACAGGGAAAGCATTGCAGAATGGACAGGGAAAGCATTGCAGAATGGACAGGGAAGGCATTGCAGAATGGACAGGGAAAGCATTGCAGAGTGGACAGGGAAAGCATTGCAGGGTGGACAGGGAAGGCATTGCAGAGTGGACAGGGACGGCATTGCAGAGTGGACAGGGACGGCATTGCAGAGTGGACAGGGAAAGCATTGCAGAGTGGACAGGGAAAGCATTGCAGAGTGGACAGGGAAAGCATTGCAGAATGGACAGGGAAAGCATTGCAGAGAACATGGACAGGGAAGGCATTGCAGAGTGGACAGGGAAAGCATTGCAGAGTGGACAGGGAAAGCATTGCAGGGTGGACAGGGAAGGCATTGCAGAGTGGACAGGGAAAAGCATTGCAGAGTGGACAGGGAAAGCATTGCAGAGTGGACAGGGAAAGCATTGCAGGGTGGACAGGGAAAGCATTGCAGAATGGACAGGGAAAGCATTGCAGAATGGACAGGAAGCATTGCAGAATGGACAGGGAAGGCATTGGACAGGGAACGTGCAGGGTGGACAGGGAACGCATTGCAGGGTGGACAGGGAAAGCATTGCAGAATGGACAGGGAAAGCATTGCAGAGTGGACAGGGAAAGCATTGCAGGGTGGACAGGGAAAGCATTGCACAGTGGACAGGGAAAGCATTGCAGATTGGACAGGGAAAGCATTGCAGGGTGGACAGGGAAAGCATTGCAGGGTGGACAGGGAAAGCATTGCAGAGTGGACAGGGAGGGGCATTGCAGAGTGGACAGGGAAAGCATTGCAGAGTGGACAGGGGAAGCATTGGAAAGCAAGCATTGCAGGGTGGACAGGGAAAGCATTGCAGAGTGGACAGGGAAAGCATTGCAGAGTGGACAGGGCAGCATTGCAGAGTGGACAGGGAAAGCATTGCAGAATGGACAGGGGAAGCATTGCAGAGTGGACAGGGAAAGCATTGCAGAATGGACAGGGATGGCATTGCAGAGTGGACAGGGAAAGCATTGCAGAAATGGACAGGGAAAGCATTGCAGAATGGACAGGAAAGCATTGCAGAATGGACAGGGATGGCATTGCAGAGTGGACAGGGAAAGCATTGCAGAATGGACAGGGATGGCATTGCAGAGTGGACAGGGAAAGCATTGCAGAATGGACAGGGAAGCATTGCAGAGTGGACAGGGAAAGCATTGCAGAGTGGACAGGGAAAGCATTGCAGAATGGACAGGGAAAGCATTGCAGAATGGACAGGGAAAGCATTGCAGAATGGACAGGGAAAGCATTGCAGAATGGACAGGGAAAGCATTGCAGAGTGGACAGGGAAAGCATTGAGTGGACAGGGAAAGCATTGCAGAGTGGACAGGGAAGCATTGCAGAATGGACAGGGAAAGCATTGCAGAGTGGACAGGGAAAGCATTGCAGAGTGGACAGGGAAGGCATTGCAGAATGGACAGGGAAAGCATTGCGGGGTGGACAGGGAAAGCATTGCAGAGTGGACAGGGAAAGCATTGCAGGGTGGACAGGGAAAACATTGCAGCAGAATGGACAGGGAAGGCATTGCAGAATGGACAGGGAAGGCATTGCAGAATGGACAGGGAAGGCATTGCAGAGTGGACAGGGAAAACATTGCAGAATGGACAGGGAAAAGCATTGCAGAATGGACAGGGAAGGCATTGCAGAATGGACAGGGAAGGCATTGCAGAGAGTGGACAGGGGAAAGCATTGCAGAATGGACAGGGAAAGCATTGCAGAATGGACAGGGGAAAGCATTGCAGAATGGACAGGGAAGGCATTGCAGAATGGACAGGGAAAGCATTGCAGAATGGACAGGGAAAGCATTGCAGAATGGACAGGGAAAGCATTGCAGGGTGGACAGGGAAAGCATTGCAGGGTGGACAGGGAAAGCATTGCAGGGTGGACAGGGAAAGCATTGCAGAATGGACAGGGAAAGCATTGCAGAGTGAACAGGGAAGGCATTGCAGGGTGGACAGGAAAAGCATTGCAGGGTGGACAGGGAAAGCATTGCAGAATGGACAGGGAAAGCATTGCAGGGTGGACAGGGAAAGCATTGTCAAGGTTAAGGACCTTGTAAGGGAGGGAAAGACAAAGGGGAAAATTCGACACTGGCAATAACTGATAGCAAACACCCAAACACTCACTCAACCAGACCACCCAAGGATTTACAAAGACAATAACAGTTTTATTAATTATAAAATCGACAATACTCATCATTCCATATGGGGAGAGAGGCCTACCAAAGAAGACTGAAGACAGAGGAGAGAGACCAAGTAAGAATAGAATGGTAAAGAAGAGGGGAAAGAACCTATCAATTCTAAGTTACCTATGGAACAAAATAACCCAAAAGCCCAAGAAAAGCAAAACCTCCTTCCCCCGGGACTCTCACTACCAGCCCAACTAATTAAAGAATTTCATAATGAAAGAAGAACGATAGAGGAGAGACAGACTAAATAAGATTCAAGACAGGTCAAAAAACCTTCACACCACCAAAGCAATCACAACCATTTCCACTCAGTCACTCCAAAACAGCCAGACTTCACCATTTCCTCGTCAACCATGCCAGCCTGCATGTAATTCACTCCTATTTCAGTCCCACGTCCACGGCAACACAACACAAGCACGAATACACTTAGACATCACCCAAGTCTGAGTTCCTGCGACGCACGGTCAGCTCTAAATTGTCCCACATCCAGGGCCACATGGATCAGCCAGAACAGTAGCGTTGAAGAAGTCCCGGTCCCACGTCGTCAGTTCTAGAAGATGGGAGGGGTGGACGTGACAGACCTCCAAGGGGTGTCCAGAGGTGGATCCGGCCTTCTGAGACAAACAGGGTCAACGCCCTGCAGCGACGATCAATATGTGTACAGGGCAAATTATCAGGTGTGTCTGGGTGTGCATGCGCGCATGCGTGTGTACCGTGAGCGGGGATTCTATTTAATCAAGTCTAACCACTTGTTTTCAAAATTTTACTGGAAAATAACTATCAAGCAACTCATCCCTTTTTCACAATGGGATGAAATACTGAAATTATTCTTAAAACAATACAAAATATGGCACAAAGACAGAGGGCTGACAAAAACAGATAAACACGACGGGACCGAGTCCAAAGCGCGGGCGTCGGGATAGGAGACCCTTATTTTCCGACTTAATCTTAGTCACACAGGCACTCCAATTAGCGTGATGCATTCGTCCCGAGTGTTTGTCAATCAAAGACAGCTAAATATAAGAGAAGGAAAGAATAGACAATATAGACATATGAATAAGGAACCCAGTCTTAGAACCTTTAACTAACCAAGAACAGACGAATTTCTCCCCAAAGACAAATTAAGACCCCATCTGACTGGATTCCTGGCTACGTAGGAGTGCAAAAACTTGACTTGGTCACTAAGGTTTGTACCTTCCCAAAGGTGCCTAGGAAACCTAATAAAACGGGAGAATTTGTATCTAAGGAAAACGTTACCAGTAAAGGTACAAACAACACACAAGAACTATAAGAGAATGTTCTAAGATTAATTTAAAAACTTGTAAAAATAAAAAAAAAAAAAAAAAAAAAAAAAAAAAAAAACTTGCCTAAATAACTGAGTACGAAACTCACCAAAACGGGGGTGAAAGGGGGAGATGAAGAGGTAGATATGCTGGTCAGCTCCTGGCCCAGCGAAGAACCCAGGGGCTGTTCAGCTGTCCCCACCAAGGGAAACTGGTCTGGGGCGACCAAAGGGAAGATGTGCCAGTGTTGGGAATAGAGATTCCCCCCAAAACGCAGCGCTTTTCCTCCAACCCAAAAGGTTAAGGACCAGCCGCTGATCTGCACCGAAGCAGACAAAAGTAATACCACTGCACTGGGACAGCGATCCCACTCGACTCAACGTTGAAATCCGAGTGCCACTTCACTCTTTTGCCTCCTACCTCCAACCCTGAACTCGTGAACACTACCTCTCCGCCAGAGTTAAACTGTACTGACACACAACATAACGAAAAACACGTGCAGGCAGCGCAAAACCGCTCAGCCACACTCCTGTCACCCAATACAAGAAGTGGAAAAGAAAAATGCAGTGGGGGATGCAGCAAAAAAAAAAAAATAAATAAATACACGGACAGCACGCCAAGCCCTTCCACTGACAGCCAAATGGTGACAGTCTCGTGTGAAACCAGCAGACACTGCTAAGGGGTGGTTTCACACTGCTAAAGCAAGGCTGAGTAGGCTGGCGACCGTCCGTGACAGCATTGCAGGGTGGACAGGGAAAGCATTGCAGGGTGGACAGGGAAAGCATTGCAGAGTGGACAGGGAAAGCATTGCAGAGTGGACAGGGAAAGCATTGGAGAGTGGACAGGGAAAGCATTGCAGACAGGGACAGTTGAAAGCATTGAAGGCAGAGTGGACAGGGAAAGCATTGCAGCAGAATGGACAGGGAAAGCATTTGCAGAATGGACAGGGAAGGCTTTGCAGAGTGGAAAGGGAAAGCATTGCAGAGTGGACAGGGAAAGCATTGCAGGTGGACGGGGAAAACATTGCAGAGTGGAAAGGGAAAGCATTGCAGAATGGACAGGGAAAGCATTGCATGGACAAGCATTGCAGAATAGACAGGGAAAGCATTGCAGAGTGGACAGGGAAAGCATTGCAGTGGACAGATGCATTGAGAGTGGACAGGGAAAGCATTGCAGAATGGACAGGGAAAGCATTGCAGAGTGGACATGGAAAGCATTGCAGAATGGACAGGGAAAGCATTGCAGGGTGGACAGGGAAAGCATTGCAGAGTGGACAGGGAAGGCATTGCAGAGTGGACAGGGAAGGCATTGCAGGGTGGACAGGGAAAGCATTGCAGAGTGGACAGGGAAGGCATTGCAGAGTGGACAGGGAAGGCATTGCAGTGGACAGGGACGGCATTGCAGAGGGACAGGGACGGCATTGCAGAGTGGACAGGGACGGCATTGCAGAGTGGACAGGGACGGCATTGCAGAGTGGACAGGGACGGCATTGCAGAGTGGACAGGGACGGCATTGCAGAGTGGACAGGGACGGCATTGGGACAGGGGCATTGCAGAGTGGACAGGGACGGCATTGCAGAGTGGACAGGGGGACGGCATTGCAGAGAGTGGACAGGGACGGCATTGCAGAATGGACATTGCATTGCATGGACAGGGAAAGCATTGCAGAATGGACAGGGAAGGCATTGCAGAGTGGACAGGGGAAACATTGCAGTGAGTGGACAGGGAAGGGGCATTGCAGAATGGACATGGAAGGCATTGGGACAAGCATTGCAGAGTGGACAGGGAAAGCATTGCAGAGTGGACAGGGAAAGCATTGCAGAGTGGACAGGGAAAGCATTGCAGAGTGGACAGGGAAAGCATTGCAGAATGGACAGGGAATGCATTGCATGGACAGGGAAAGCAGGGATGGACAGGGCAGGCATTGCAGGGTGGAGGGAACGCATTGCAGAGTGGACAGGGAATGCATTGCAGAATGGACAGGGAAGGCATTGCAGAATGGACAGGGAAAGCATTGCAGAGTGGACAGGGAAAGCAGCAGTGGACAGGGAAAACATTGCAGAGTGGAAGCATTGCAGAATGGACAGGGAAGGCATTGCAGGGTGGACAGGGAACGCATTGCAGAGTGGACAGGGAATGCATTGCAGATGGACAGGGAAGGCATTGCAGAATGGACAGGGAAAGCATTGCAAGGTGGACAGGGAAAGCATTGCAGGGTGGACAGGGAAAGCATTGCAGAATAGACAGGGAAGGCATTGCAGAGTGGACAGGGAAAGCATTGCAGAGTGGACAGGGACGGCATTGCAGAATGGACAGGGAAGGCATTGCAGAGTGGACAGGGAAGGCATTGCAGAGTGGATGGGGAAAGCATTGCAGAATGGACAGGGAAGGCATGCAGGGACTCCGGCCTTGGCACATAGCCCGCAGAACTGGGCGAACCCGGTGAATTTAGTGTGGTACCCCCAAAATTCATCAAGGAGGGAATGGAAAAGAATATTATATTTTGACTATATTATTACTTTCGTAAGTGTGCTTACACACAGGGCAAAGTAAGCAGCTCTGGCTTGTAGTTACGTACCTTTTATTATGTACGCGAAAGGTACAGTACATTTGTATTATTTCCATGAGCTTAATCTGTCATTGCTTATGTGAGTACTGTCTGTTTCAGACAACTATCATGACCTTGCCAGAGAGGGTGCCCTTTGAGGGAGGGGGCCTGTTTGAGACTGAACAAGGCAATAAAGTCAATCTCCACTCTGTTGAGCAAATCTTTGAAACATCGGAGAAGAACATGCAGCAGCTCATTAACTTTGTGCAACGCCTAGGTGACTTTCACATGTTGAGAGAGGATGACAAGATTGCGGTGCTACAGGTGGGAGTGTGTCATTATTTGTACTGTCTTGGCACATGGTTATCTTCCATGTACATGATTGTTTGGTTGTTCATACTGCAGGAATAAGTATAGCTTTGGAGTTTGTTAACATCAGGCATAAAAAATGATTTTTCTTCATTTTTGACTCTGGTAAAAAAAAAAAAAAAAGAGAGGTCATTTCATTTTTTTTTGTGTGTGTGTGTGTGTGTGTGTGTGTGTGTGTGTGTGTGTGTGTGTGTGTGCCCACACACACTCATATTAACATTCCCCCACCCCTTCCCCACCCCCTAATGTACATACACAATGCATTAGCATAAACACCTCAACACCTGGGAGTCACTTGCCCTGGACTACCCAGCCTGGCGAAACAGCATCACAAAGGGTGCATGTACATCAGAGAAGAGATGCATAGCAGAAGCTGAGAGAAAGCAAGCCATGCACAAGGCCAGAACTACCTCCACCTCCCCTTTAGCACCTACTTACATATGTCCCACATGTGGGCGTTCCTTCCGGGCCCAGACTGGCCTCACCAACCACATGCGGACCCACACTCAGCAATCTTCCATCTGAGACTGAAGTCATGGTCATCTTCAAAATCGAAGACGACAACAACACAACACACAACATACCAAGCACACAAGCGCATGTGCATGTGGGTGCACATGTGCATTTCTCCACCCCTTCCCCACCCTCTAATGTACATACACAATGCATTAGCATACCCCACATACTCTTACAATGTTGCAGGAGAAAGACAGATGATAGACAGTGCTAGAACTGTGTCAGGGAAGGAGAGAAGAGATGAAGCATTTTGACTATAAATTAGTTTTTAACCAGGATTTAACAGTAGTAAAAGGCTTAGCGTGACAAGTAGGAAATGAAAGCTTATTCCAAAAGCAAGGCCGAGATAAGACTTTTTGTTTTAGATGGTTTGGATTAGGTACGTGAAAGATTCATTTATCATATAAAGAATTGAGAGAACATGACATGATAAAACAGATGAACAAGTTCAGGCAAACAAGGTGGTACTGTGCCAGTTATGACACTGTAGCAACACAAAAGTCATGCAGACCTCGTGTTTTTTATTTGACTAGAATCGGGAAGCCAGTGCAGACTGGAGAGGAGGAGAGCAACATATTCTCTTTTTGGTACTGTGAAAAGCACAATTTGTATCTCTCTACATTGGATTCATATAGCACAAAAGAAGACCAGGAAGTAAAGCATAAAGCATAACAATAGTCCAGTCAAGAAAGAATCAGAGATGTGAATAGTGTCTTTGTAGCCTCTGTGGTAAGGGAGTGTCTAATGGAGCCAGTCCTTCAGATTTCAAAGTAAGCATCTAGGCATATTTTGACTTGTGCTCTTATTGTCCGAGTTTCAGCAAATATTGCACCCCAACTTTTAGCTTACTTTTTAAAAAAGTTTACACATTGTCCACTTTCAAGTCTCCAGAAGAGTGCCTTTATCAGAAATCTCATTAGAATAGCTTTTGTTTTGTCTTCATTAAGTTAAAATTTGTTGCATATTGTCCAAAGAGTTTTTTTTTTCCAGTACTGATAACATTCTGGTCTGAGACAGCATGACAGAGCTCTACTCTGTACTTCCTTTCATAACATTATGTTAAGAGTTAGCCAGACCCAAGGGATCGCCACATAAAGTATTGGTCAGCAGGTTTTAGTATCACTGTCAGAGAGGCATGAATTTTGCATGGTTCCAGTCCTTCTATTTGAGTCCAAAGCATTCTTGTCTCAAGGTAGGAGCCAGCTGGGGTGAAAAGTCTGACAAATAAATGTTTTATTGGAGTCAAACGAAGCTGTTGGGTCTGAGATTTATTTGTGGGATTTTTTGGCGTCAGCTGGCTTGTACCCAGAGTTAAGATACCTCCCAGCCCACAGCCTGCAGCGCTAACCACTGGATCCCTGCAACTGGTTCCAGCACAGTGTTTTCCTTTTTCCCCATTGCTCTACTTGAACTGATTGAAGGTACTATGAGATGGAAATGACAACTGGATACATTTCTTAATTAGACCCAAGCATGTAGAAAAGCAGTTTTTTTTAAATGACAAATCACAGTCTTGAAGGATGTGCTTTTTTTCAGTTTTTAATTCTTTTGTTCTTATGCATCACCAGGCATCATGCATGCGGAGCGTGATCCTGCGCTGGACTGGGCTTTATGTGGTGGAGCGCCATGCCTGGTTGACTCGCTTTGGGGAGTGCAGCGTGAGCACGGCGTCCGTGATCTTTCGCCATGAAGATGTCATCCAGGAAATGGCAGGGTTCTGCCGGTCCTTGAAGACCATCCTGAAGAATGACGTCACCCTCTTTGTCCTCACCCATTGCCTCATCCTGTTTGATCCACGGGAGCACAACCTGGTGGACCGGCAGCTCATCAACACCTTCCGAGACAAGTATGTCATTCTGCTCAAGCACTACCTGGAGTCAGAGTACTCTTCCTGTTCACAGAGCGCTACCTTCAGGCCATTCTGGAAAAGATCATTGAGATTCGCCACATTGCAGACAAGTGCATGGGTATTATGAAGGAGTTTCAGGAGTACATGCCCCCTCTCACCAAGCAGTTGTTCAACTTGCAGGAAGTTCCCTAGGATGCAAGTGAATGATGCACTGGTTAATTTATTGACATCATAAGGTTTCATTTGTTGTCAGTGCTTTTTTGAATTGGAACAGATTCAGTCAAACAGGATTGTTTGTGTCTTTCATGTTGCTGGTGGATGGAATGTTTAGACGTTTTGACACATTTGAAAAAACCTCAGCAGAAGAAGAATTAACAAAAAGAATAAAGAGTGAATAAGAAGTATGCATGAACTAGAAGAGGTAAATGAGTTCTCATCATGAATTGTAAATAACATTTTTTAAAAAATGCTGTCAAAACCTTGACATTAAAAGCAAAGGAATTGACTACTTCCGTTTGATATATTTTGTATCTGGTACTGGGACTGTTGACATGAAAAAGAGCTTCATACAGGTAAAAGTGACCACTTTGGTATGAACTACACATCCAGGTAAAAATTACCACATTGGTACAAACTACCATTATACAGTCATTTTGATTGTACATGATTTGAGAAGATGTTAAATAAACCAACAAAGAAACTTGTCTATGTGTGGAGGATGGTTGTTGGTAAGTTTAGGTGTGTTTATATTGTAAATGTGTATGTTTGTGTTTGTAAGAATCAGTATGTGTCTTTGTGTGTGTGGTTTTAAAAAGAAAAAGATCTGTTCTTGCAAAAAAATTTTTTGAGAAGCAGCAATACTGTTTCAGAACCCTACCTCAAGAAAAGATATTCAAGAACTATGGAGAAGAGTACTGTATGTGATCATTCCTTCTTCACTCTCTAAACTCATGGGAGTCTACAATCAAGTGGTTACAGTATTTGGTTGTGGAGCTGATTGTTGTGACTTGGGGTTGTATTCTTTTTTACAGCTTAAAAAGCCTCTCTTTCCACTCAGCGGTAAAGAGGTACCAGATCCAATCCAGGGTAGGGTAAGGTGGTAGAAGGAGGGGGTTGGGCTTTGCACTTTGAAATGCTAAACTGTAGACATCATGAACAGGTCACTGCCTGAACGGATGTTCGAGCATAGGAGTTTAACATCAAACTGCAAATCCAGTACCTTGTTACCCCATTGTGGTTTTAATTAAAAAAGAAAACGGAAAGCATTCTGGCTGCTGGTCTGTGAAAGCAGTGTGCTAGCAATTGTAAGATACTGGAAGAAAATGGATATGCACAAAAGTAAGTAACAGTATATATACGTATTTCCCCATTACTCACCTCAAAGAACTTTATCATTTGAGGAATGATAAGGATGGTGCAGGCTTGTGACCTACACATGTAAAGTCAGAGTGGTCCCTGGTTCATTACCTGTTCTAATTCTTGGCAGAGAGCATTGTGAAAGGAAGTGGAGCTTTTTTTTTTTTAACCCACTCTGCCCCGGTTGTCATTGTTCCCCCCCCCCCCCCCCCCCCCCATTGTCCATCTTGCAGGCAGAGGGGGGGGGTGGGGGTGTGTGTGTGCAGCACTTACTGACTTGTACATCACCATCAGTGTGTAGCTGTTTAGTCCAGGGAGACCTAGGCTGTGATCCATGGCTAGCTCAGCACTTTCACATGATGGTCAGTCTTCAGCTGGCCGTGTGTACATTTCAAATTGCCAGATAATGTGTGTCCATTAACCGTCCTATCACCACAACATATCACATGCACTACATAAACAAAGAGCAACCAGATATTTAAGTAAGATAAAGACACTGATTTTTTGTGTCTTTTTTCCCCGCAAGTTTTCTGTCCAGACTCTCTTTGTCTTATTCCCTTGTAGCCAACAATAATGGGGCAAATCAAACTAACATTGAAACACCAGGAGTGTCTGATTTGGGATTTTCAAGGACAACTGCAATCTGCACATCTGCACGTTTATGTAAGCATGATTTCAATTGTTTGAGCTGATTTCTACATGAATTCTTTTGTTTTGTGGAATAGGGAGAGTGGATTAAGAAGCTTGAAAAATGACCCTTTGCCAACCTACCAACCAGACATCCTCCCTCATCAAGAGAGACCATCCAGAAGGTCCATAGCTTTTTACAGTCCCCACCACCACCCCATATTTTTAGTAAGCATGTATTTTCCTGGTAGTTCCAATATCATTAGTGTATGGTTGTAGTATTTTTGTGAGATCATTGTGTTTTAATATGATTGATGGAAGGATGTAGTGTGTTACGTGGGATCATCAATAACATTCCATTCTTTTTCCTGGTCTTGATCAGCCTTAAGCCATGTCTCTTCCACACCTTGCCACCTCTTTTTCAGCTTAAATTGAATAAAAGAGAACAAAAATTATGGAAAATCTGTATTTCTATAATGATATTAATTGAGAAAATAAAGTCCATGTACAAAAGTAAGTGCGCAGTTTTGCAAGAGATAAAGGAATCGCATATACGTACTTACAGTTAGGGGTTTTGTCCTTCCATTTTCGAAGATGGTTATAGTTTTATGCTATTTATTTATTTACATTCTGTTTTTCAGACAGAAGGATAGTTAAGCAGCCTATTGCTAGTTACTTGTAGATCTACTGGAAAAAAAATTATTCTATGTTTTAGCTTCAGAACTCTTTAGTTTTGGTACTTGAAAAAAGAATTGCTGTAACATCATATAAAGCCTCAGAAAAGTTAGTTTGCTGTCGCACATTCAGATAAATTTCAGGATTGGTAGAATGAATGGCATGATCACAGTCCAAATTCCTGGATTGGTGGGGTGGATGGTTTTGTCACAATCCAAATTTTTGGAATGGTGGGATGGATGGTTTGGTCACAAATCAAATTTCAGGATGGGTGGGATGGATGATTTGGTCACAATTCAAATTTCAGGATTGGTGGGATGGATGGTTTGGTCACAATCCAAATTTCAGGATTGGTGGGATGGATGGTTTAGTCACAATTCAAATTTTAGGTTTGGTGGGATGGATGGTTTGGTCACAATTCAAATTTTAGGATTGGTGGGATGGATGGTTTGGGTCAATTTCAAATTTCAGGATTGGTTGGATGGATGGTTTGATCACAATCCGGATTTCAGGATTGGTGGGATGGATGGTTTGGTCACAATCCAAATTTCAGGATTGGTGGGATGGATGGTTTGGTCATAATTCAAATTTCAGGATTGGTTGGATGGATGGTTTGGTCACAATTCAAATTTTTAGGATTGGTTGGATGGCCCTAGTTCAGTTTCAGGACTGAAGAGCCTCCAGCTTCCCCATGTGCACTCCTGAAAGAGTGAAAACCCACAAGCAATAAGACTTAGCAGTGAGGGAACACTGAAGACTCTTAACTGAAAAGTTGAAAGGAGTCTTTATTCTTCTCGAACTGTCCGAAAGGAACATGCCAGTCTCCACAGTAAAAAAAGCTGCAGTACACTGCGGGTCCCCCAGGCTGCTGCAGAGCTTCCTCACCAGAGGTGTCTCCAGTGTCCAGAGCTGACACCAGAGGGTCTTGTGTGGTGGGCATGTCTGCAGCACACAACCTGTTGTCATGCTGCCAGACCCGTAGGATCACTGATTTTACTTGTCAGCAGGGATGCACTTGGCTGCTGGCATATAACAGCATCTTCAGATTGAAGGGAATAGACCACACACGCCTGATGATCGAATTTTCTGATCTTGCATAGTTGGGTGATAGTGATGGTGAGTTGTATTCCCCTCCCCTTCCTCCTACCTCTTCTTTTCTCCGTAGGTCCAGCTCTTGTTCCTTTCATGGACTTTGTTGACATGTGAAAGGAATTTTTCTTGACTCATTGTGGATGAATTCTGAGATAACTAGCAATGGAAGAGCGTCACACAACTCCAGCTTCTAAGTATGCTCAAAACAGGGAGCTCCAAGACCAAAATTTGACAGTATTAATGTTTCCTCAATCCACATCATGTTTCATGAGTTGCTTTCCCTTCACCAGTCAAGTAGGCCTGAGACCCAGTGAGATGGGTGTGTCATGAGGCTGCCAGC
Source organism: Conus betulinus (assembly GCA_016801955.1). Classification (NCBI taxonomy): domain Eukaryota; kingdom Metazoa; phylum Mollusca; class Gastropoda; order Neogastropoda; family Conidae; genus Conus; species Conus betulinus. The sequence continues at coordinate 105,848 of JADBJO010004480.1, forward strand.
TCATGTAGTTTATGATGTTGTTTGCTGTCTAACGTGTGTGTGTGTGTGTGTCTGTGTGTCTGTGTGAGAGAGAGAGAGAGACAGAGACAGAGACAGAGAGACAGACAGACAGACAGAGACAGAGAGAGAGAATGAACAAAGTTTATTGTTGTTAAGCTGTACAGCCTATGTAGCAAATTGGCACAGTATACAATGACAAAATGTGACTTGATTTCATTGACATACAAACCACAGACAAAGAGAGAGCATTACCCCTCTCTAGAATGTTGATATGCTTCACATTACAAAAGGTTTCAATTTACCAGCTACAGTGCTTCAAGAAATTCAATAAATAATACATTTATCATGATTACAATACATATTTAGAATAAACATCCAGAAAATTCAATGGAACTTGATTAAATTGAGGTATAGGAATCTGAAATTTGATTGAATCCTTAGGATTTATGTTAAATTTTTGCTAAATCCAATTCAATTTTTGCTAAAGCACATATTTATTGGCTGCAAATACATCTTTCAGCAAGAGAACTCCAGTTTTAGTATAATCCTCTACACTAGGACTTGACAGTTTCAAAAGAACTTCTTTCAGTGCTCATTTGTAGACACTGGTAAGAGGTTTCATGGCATTAGCACTCACAGAGTCAAATAGTGTTGAACAATAATTGAAGAGAATATGAAGAGAATATGTGTGTGAACGAGTAATTTTTTGGCATGAAGATTCAAGAAATGCTTGATCCTTCACAGCTGATATACTTCTCTGAACATGGATATACATCAAGTGTTGATGTAATAAGACCAAGAGAGATTATTATGAATAGTAGAAAGAAACTCGTGAAGAGTGTGGCAGCAGAGAGTCCTCAGAAGAGAAGCCCCCTTCAAGCAAGTGTTTCGGCCCTTATCTCCTGACACTCTAGGGGGGGTTGGGCCACGCCCGGTTCATGACTCCGGATGTCCCTCTGCTGCCCCTTTTTTTTTCCCATCTTGGGACGAGCCATGGCTGGGATTCGAACCCATGACCCTCTGGACATGCTCATTTTCCACTTGATGACTTGTGCACTAACCACTGAGCCACTGGGACACCTGATATTTGTAGGAAAGTTAAGCCTTATGAAGTTCACTTTTTTGTTCCTCCTTGACCAGATCCAGCTTGAACACCTCTCTGCTGCTTCTGCCATTGCTTTCAGGGCTCTGGTCTTTTCCCTCCCTGCACTGAGAGCTGTTTCATGAGGCTGTATGCAGACGTTCCTACAAACCCCCCAGCTCCAATTTCTGCAGTGAGGACTTTGACCTGATAGCCTATTCTCCTCAGGCTGTTCACCAGATCAGCATACTTTTCAGTCTTGTAGATTTGAGCTGCCTCCATTCTGTTCTCATATGGCACCGTGAGCTCGATCATGATCAGCTGCTTGGTTTTTTCTTAGAGTGGACTACTATGTCTGGTCTCATGTCACTTTTGCTGATGATCTCTGGGTGACTTCCATTCTGGGAGGTCTGCAGTGCACTCCCAGTCATCTGCCCCGTCCAGCAGACTCTGCCTGCATGTTCCAAGTGGCACTGTACAATTATTATGTACGCCTAAAAATCGATGGCTATTAAGTTTTTTTAATTGCTTCGTTATTGACAAAAACAGGTGGAGGCTGCGTGTCTTCTTGGTCTTGCTGTATTACCCTTTGTTTTGTTTTATTGGGATTAACTTGCATGTCGCTCACACCGCTCCACTCGCTTAGCATGTCAGCATACTTCTGTAATGAAGTGAGAACAGCATAAGTTGGAGCTGCTCGTATTGAGTATGATATCATCACAGATATGTGATATCATAACATGAATCCTCAATGTAAAGAGGGATGTCATTTGTATAAACTCGGAAGAGTAGGGGGGCCTAACACAGAACACTTGGGTACACCATGTTGGATAGCTAACTTCTCTGACTAGTTGGTATTGATACAGTCTGCTGACGATTCTCTAGGGATGATGTGACCAGTTGGAGAGTTTTCCTGCTATGCCTTATGAGAAACAGCTCCCTGCATTATAACCTATGGTTAAGTATATCAAAAGCTTTTGCAAAATCAACAAATCGTGTACAATACTTTTTCATTGATACTTGGTAGTCATTGATCTGTTAGGTTTGTCGGTGGTGTATGACTAGTGATTTTTTTCCTGAACTCCAACCGATTTTCACATTGTAGATTGTAGGAGTCAGCATGTTTGTTAATGTGTTTTGTGGCTTTCTGAGGCCTTGACAGAACTGGCAAAATGGATATATGTGTTTCGGAGAAAGAGAGCGAGAGGCGGCTTGTTCTTGTATCTGCTCTTGGGTTTGTTCTTCTCTCACTAGTGTCAGTCATTTCTTCTTCTCCTTGTTGTTGTTGTTGTTGTTGTTGTTCTTCTTCTTCTTCTTCTCTCTTTCCATTTTTGTCTGTTGCCCCACCTCTCTTTGTCTCTGTCTGTCTCTCTCTGTTTATGTCTAACCCCCCCCCCCCCCCCCCCCCCCCCAACTTCTCTCTCCCTCTGTTTTTTGTTGTTGTTGTTGTTGTTTTGTCTCTCCCTCCCACCTCCACCACCTCTCTCTGTCTGTCTGTCTCCTTCTCTCTCTCTCTCTCTTCATCGAAAATAAGTTTGATGGGCCTACTGATTGTCTCAGTATTTATGTTGACAAGAGATCGCTTCGTTTAATTGATAGATGAAGTGGGTTGAGAGCATGGGTGGCCTCGAGAGGGGTGGAATGGACTTTGACAATAAGCAGGAGTGATGGTGGGAGGAAAGAATGCAGGCTAAAGATTCTGGTCCTTGGAAATCCCAAGAGTAATGCTGCGAAAATGGCAGCACAAATAAAAGAGAATTGAAACAGGGTTTCCTGAAGTCTTTGTGAACAACTCAATTTGTGGGAGACTTGAGAGTAGGTATCAGGATGTGACAATAGGAAGAGACGAGGAGTGTTTCAGTTCAGAAAGGGAAATGGAGAGGTGCTCTCTCTCTCTCTCTCTCTCTCTCTCTCTCTCTCTCTCTCTCTATCTCTCTCTCTCTCATGTCATGTCACACACACACACACACACACACACACACACACACACACACACACACACCTCTGTATATATGTATGTGTATGTCCCCTCTCTCCCCCCCACCTCCTCTCTCACCACTTACAATCCTCACCTTCTGTTTTTATTTATTGCATTAATCTTTTCTTTCTTCTGTATATATATATATATATATGTGTGTGTGTGTGTGTGTGTGTGTGTGTGTGTGTGTATTGGAGTCCAATGGATGCACAAGAACCTATCTTGTGTTGGGGTTGCCACTGGGGAGGAGTCAAAGATTTATCTTCTGTTTGTTGACGTCACCACTAAATGTAAGCCTGCCGATTAGTCGGCTGCCCACGTGTTCGCGTAGTCGCAAGAACTTTTTAAAAACATTTTTGTGCTGGGCCAGTTGTCGAGGATGTAATGGGGCCCCAGGGACCATGATGGTTACAGAACTTGGTGTGTAAACGAGTGGCAAACACTGCAGCTTGATGAGTCCTCACACTTGCATTCTGAATTTTCTGGGAAGCGTGAGGTCTCAGTTAACAAGACTGAGTCTAGCATAAATGTATCATCTTTATTTTTCTGTCTCCACATTTGTTCTTCACTCAGGTTTGGAACGGATTTTATCAAGTGGTAGGAGACCGTAAGAAACGGCGAAACAGTTGAAGGAAAATAACTCTTCAAAGTAGTCCAATACTCGGATGATTTGATTAGGCACTGGAACACACTTTGTCAAAGCCCACGTGTTAATTGGAGCCAACAGTATTCATAAATCATCTTGACGAGTTAACCAGGCACTGGGATGAAGTTATCCTGTTGAAATATAAGGCATAAATACAAACAATAGTAGTCTCGAGACTTTGAAACTTGATAAACCTTGCTTGTCATCTGGAACGATCAGTGAAACTTGACTCAGGGTCTCGGAATAGGAGAGAGAAGTATTTTCCTCACTAGCATGCACCAGTGTTGAATCTTGCACACTGAAGATGACTGCTTTCAGTGTTAGGGCCTGCGGTGGGTCTGTGAATTGGTGGGGCTTGATCTCCCCTTTTAGAGGGTTAAGCGAACCATCATGTTTCTGATGTCTGTCTGATTGTTAGAGGAACATGACAGCTAATGAAAACTTTTATGGAAAAAGAGCGTGCAGGAGGGGAAAGAGGGGTGTTAATTATATATCGTTAAATATAGTTGATGCACTCCCATTTCTTATCACTAGCACAAATGGTCAAAACATCGGTGCTGGTGTTCAACTCTCACTCGAACAGTTCCCCAAATTGAGAAACTGATTATGGTAATGGTCTGTCACCTCAATCAATGGTCAAGAATTCATTAGTTTGTGTGACAATGCGCTGGAGGTTAAAAATCCATGAAACGAATCGAATGCCATTCGCCCAAACTACTACAAGCAATCGAGAAAAGAATGGAAGATTATTTTTTTCTTGTTGTCCAAACGGCAGGTCATTCTAAAACGAGGTAATTTCATCTGCTGCACCTCTGCACAAAAGAGGAAATTGATTCTGGGTAAAAAGTCTCCCCCTTTCGCAGTCAACCCTCCACAAACATGCGTACTCTCAAATCCAGCGGCATTCATACGATCCAAAATGTCCCCTTGTCTGTGACGTCACGACAAGAACGAGGCTTCTCCAATGAAATGCGCGCGCTGATCAGTAGAGACGGCTGTCACTGCTTCTTTGTTCTTTCTTGTTCTTTTCTTCTTATTTCTTTTAATAAATGTAGGGCATACTTTTTCCGTTCGTTTCGACAGACTTCTTGTCATTGGTGACAATGCTTTGGACTACAGTAACGAAAACTATAATTATTGTGATATCGTCGATGGTATGAGATAGCAAAGATTCTAAGCACGCTACAGTCAGGCACTGAGTGCACGAATTCTCTCGGGAGACACTGATGGATGGGATGATTATTCCTCGGCCCCTGATCAGACTGCAGTTAAACACGTCAGTGTCTTGCTGTGTTGCTTGTTTTTTTTACTTCAAGTTCAATTTCGGATGGTTAAGCTTTCAGGGACAATTGAACAATTCAATTGCGTGAGTATAAAGAGAAAGGGAACGAGAAACGAGAGAGGAAAAGAAGGGTAATCAGCAAAATAACTGAGATTAAATTCATTTGTAAATCTAAGCTCAATGGCTAAATATACCGGAGAAAAGAACGAATCCTAGCAGGTGTGTGTGTGTGTGTGTGTGTGTGTGTGTGTGTGTGTGTGTGTGTGTGAGAGAGAGAGAGAGAGAGAGAGAGAGAGAGAGAGAGAGAGAGTGTGTGTGTGTGTGTGAGAGAGAGAGGAAGAGAGAGGTAGCAATAGCAACAGTCCCCCCCCCCCCCCCCACCCCCCCCACCCCCTCTTATTGAGATGAACCAAACACGTTCATCGGCTGTGCACGCTATCTTAAGAGGAAGTGTTTTGGAGGGGCTCAGAGGTAATACACCAAAGCCGTGTTAACGATTTGAGTGTAGACAGATGGCTGTCCATCAGCTCAACAGCAAAAATAAACATGACTGGGAGTGGTTTCGGCGTGATTCAGCGCCTATCTTGCGCTGAATTGGATGAAGATAAATGATTGCTCGTTCATTTTCGTTGTCCTGAGTGTTGTGTATCTTGCCTGAAGAAGACCTAAGAGGTCGAAACGCGTCGTATTTTGTTTTGTGAATCGTTTGTCTACGTTTTTTTGGCGGTGCTTTATCAATAACTTTTCAAATTTATTATGTACATGTTTTCACCATTGTCACTATTATCGCTATTATTGCTATTGTTACCATTATTATCATTGTCACCATTATTATTATTTCAACTGCCATGGTCCCATTCTCAGTGGCCTCGTTTTCATCCAAGACCCATTTAACGCCGAATATGAGAAGATAAGTCATTGCTCATTCTTCGTTTCATTGTCCTAAATGTTTGTTTCTGCCTGACGAAGACCCAAGAGGTCGAAATCCTTAGTTAAAAGCAAGGCCTTGGCGCATTAATTTTTGGTGTGCAACCACCAGCGATGCCTTTCGAAATCATCTCTTTGGGATCTGGCTGTTTTGCATGGAGGGAAGTATGGGTAACAGAGAGGAGGGGAGGAGGGGGGGGGGGATCGGGGATGGCGGAGGGGGGGGGGGGCGAGCTGGCACTGCGGTTTTTAAAGCTGCCTGAGAGACGATTTGGTTAGGGTCCTCGAAGAATGGTTGGTCCCTAGACGGTGATAAACTAGTATTGAGGGGAGGGGAGAGGGGTAGGGGAATAGGATGGAAGTGGGGGATGGGTGGTTGTAGTGAGGGTTGTGGAATGGGGACAGGGTTGGAAGTGGGGTGTGAGGGGTGTGGTTGGGGGAGGGGTAACTAATGCTGCGACAAATCGGATGGCCATAGTTTTAGATTGAGACGGTTCTCTCCACACTCAAAGCTTTCTCACGTCCAGCAGGCGCACTCTCTGCCTTGTTTTTCTGCACATGCTACAACTTCTACTGTTTGGTACTCTCTCTCTCTCTCTCTCTCTCTCTCTCTCTCTCTCTCTCTCTCTCTCTCTCTCTCTCTCTCACACACACACACACACACACACACACACACACACACACACACACACACACACACACACACACACACACACACACACATATCACCTAAGAACAT
>JADBJO010004480.1:117500-120000 GCA_016801955.1 Conus betulinus
TGCGCTGTGTTGACGATGGCGCGCAGGACACTCCATTAAGATATCAAGGGACATAACTGCTCCTGAACAGAGGTAAATCAGACTACAGGATGCAACTCATAACAGCCTTAAAGTAGCATCCCCATGGGTGTACAGCCTGTATTTAATGACTGCAGAACCCACCGGCGAAAAACACCACCCTCCAGCTGTCGAGCACACCCCACAGACCCAACCACCCCTGCCCACGGACAAATGAAGACAGTGCCACTCCAGACACAGCCAAGCTTTCGCCATACGGTCTTATGTGCCCTCAAGAGAGAATCCAAAGTTGTAGTCTTTCCCACTGTCAACAGGACTTCCCTGTGTGGTCAGTGGGTCTTTCCTCACCGTCACTGGACCTTTCTCGTCGTGGAATATATTTCACACGAAGATAGGTTATAGCAGAACATATTAGAACAAAGTGAAGCTCATCCTCGTTAGACCCCTTGCACAATGGACATAATAACTTTTTTTTATTACCTTATATAATTTTAAATCGATGCAAATGTGCATTAATTTCAGATATACCAAACCTAAATCTAATGATAAGAAACCGCAAATATTTATCCAATTCAAATGAGAGATAGGCTTTCACAAATGAGCAGAAGTATAACTTCTATACATCTTATACCTTTCATTTGATTTTATATGACTTTCACAATCCTGCCATCTGCAATCAGTTAATCTCTGGCGTAAAGTTTGTACAAATACATTTCCTTGACCAACACCTTGGCATTCCCATACATAACCAAAACCAAACTCATAAAGAAATAATCGAATATTTGAAACTCAGTTTTTTTTTTTCCTTTTGAGTCCAAGTCGTATAACATAGTGTAAGATTTCCTTGGTAGTCAGTCAACGTTCATCTTTAATAATTTGAACTAGTAACGAATGCACCTAACTGCCGAGTTTATGTATAGTGGGTACCTGCTTGTAACAAAACGTTCTAGAGAATAGTTATTCAAAATATATAACTTTTTCAAAATCTGTAGAATACAATTCTTTGCTCTTCCAGAAAGATCTCTGCAAGCAGCTGCAAAGCTTAAACAAGTGGAGAAAAAGACTCCAAGATACTTGCAAACATTAACTACTGGCATGGCAATAAATTGTATACCCATCTTACCCTTGCTGACATGTGCCCCACTCTCCTAAAAACTATTACATTACTCTTATCCATGTTCACCTTTAATTGCAGCTGGTTGGCTGAAGTCTTCAAACAGTTCAGTTGGATCTGCAAACCAATAACTGTTTCAGATAGTAAATTTATATCATCTGCAATCAGTAACAATTCCACGTCACCCATTATTTATCACTTCTAGCGCTAGCTCGTTATGAACGAAGAGAACAGAATGGGGTTGCAGACGTTTCCCGGTTTCACACCTCTAGTACACAAATTATGTAATCTGTTTGTGTTTTTTTTGTTTGTTTTATTTTTGCACCACATCAAATTCTTGTTTTGACAATATCATATGTGTTTTTATTGGATTTAAGAAGTTTTCCCGCGATAACGTCTTTTTTTTTTTTTTTAAATAGGACAGGCCACAATGAATGTCTCTTGATTGAATCAAACGCCATTTCAAAGTCATTAAATGCTACATATAATTTGCGATCGAGAGAAAACTGTTTTTGTATTAGAGCCATTAGAGTAAACCTATGATCGATAGTTGAATGTCCATGTATAACGCCTACTTCGTGTTCACCAGTTATGCTGTTATCCTCCATATATTCTTGTAGCTACGATTAATAATGGCCCTGAATACTTTACGACTTATATTTAATAGAGAGACACCTCTATAACTATGTATTATTTTCATTAGCCTTCTTATACAGCGGAAGGATCACAGATTCACACGAGCTTTCTGGAAATATAGTCCTAACAAATAATGCGTTAAACAATTGTACCAAAAAATCAACAACTTTTTCACAAAGAGTTTTCAAAAACTCCCCGATTAATTCATCAGGTCCAGCAGCTTGTCGTATTTATCCTTTTTTTTTTTTCTAAGTGCTATCTGAACTTCTTCATGAGAAAGTGGACGATTCATATATTCATTATCAACTTCCGGCAAATCATCACTGCCACTATAAGACGAGTCTTTACCCAAACAAAAGTTTAAAGTGCTGAAAACCAGTCATCTAAAGGTATATCATTCTTTTTTTTTTTTTTTTCTTTTTCAACAAAATATTGGACATACACGTCTAAAATTCTTTTTCGTCATTAATTGAAGCCAATAACTTGTCTAATGAATTCTTATTGAACTGTTTTCTTCATTTCTAAAAGCTTTTTGTATTCTCTTCTAGCCTTTACATATCTATTACTGTCTTCTTTAAGTTGATCTCATCTGCCATCATTTCCGGCAACAATATCATACTGCTTTGATGATCTGCGAAATGTTCTTAGTACTTTGTGCAGATGAGTTCAACTTTTTTTTGCAGTCCTCATTCAAACTAACCCTGCTTTCGACTGTCCAAATCTACTTTAACA
>JADBJO010004480.1:137500-140000 GCA_016801955.1 Conus betulinus
CGATCTCTTCATGAAGCCCCTCCATCTCTTCATGTCTCCCCTCCATCTCTTCATGTCGCCCCTCGTTCTCTTCATTTTACCCCCTCGATCTCTTCATGAAGCCCCTCCATCTCTTCATGTCACCCCTCCATCTCTTCATGTCGTCCCTCCATCTCTTCATGTCACCCGTCCATCTCTTGTTGTCACCCCTTCATCTCTTCATTTCACCCCTCCATCTCTTAATTTCACCCCTCCGTCTCTTCGTTTCGCGCCTCCATCTCTTCATATCGCCCCTCCATCTCTTCATGTCACCCCTCCGTCTCTTCATTTCACCCCTCTGTTTCTTAATTTCATTTCTTTCACCCTTTATCTCTTCATTTCACCCCTCCATCTCTTCATGTCACCCCTTCGTCTCTTCATTCCGCCCTGCCATCTCTTCATTTCACCCCTCCGTCTCTTCATTTCACCCTTCCGTCCCATGTCACCCCTGCATCTCTTCATGTCACCTCTCCATCTCTTCATGTCACCTCTCCATCTCTTCATGTCACCCCTTCATCTCTTCATTTTCCATTCACTCCTCCGTCTCTTCATTTCTCCCCTCCATCTCTTCATTTCACCCCTCCGTCTCTTCATTTCACCCCTCCCTCTCTCTTCATTTCACCCCTCCATCTTTCCATGTCACACCTCCGTCTCTTCATGTCACCCCTCCATCTCTTCATGTCGCCCCTCGTTCTCTTCTCTTCATTTTACCCCTCGATCTCTTCATGAAGCCCCTCCATCTCTTCATTTCACCCCTCCATCTCTTCATGTCACCCGTCCATCTCTTGTTGTCACCCCTTCATCTCTTCATTTCACCCCTACATCTCTTCATGTCACCCCTCCATCTCTAATTTCACCCCTCCGTCTCTTCGTTTCGCGCCTCCATCTCTTCATATCGCCCCTCATCTCTCTTCATGTCACCCCTCCGTCTCTTCATTTCACCCCTCCGTTTCTTATTTCACCCCTTTTATCTTCATTTCACCCCTCCGTCTCTTCATTTCACCCCTCCGTGTCTTCATGTCTTCCCTCCATCTCTTCATGTCACCCCTCCATCTCTTCATGTCACCCCTCCATTTCTTAATTTCACCCCTTCATCTCTTCATTTCACCCCTCCATCTTTTCATTTCACCCCTCCGTGTCTTCATGTCACCCCTCCATCTCTTCATGTCACCCCTCCATCTCTTCATGTCACCCCTCCATCTCTTCATTTCACCCTTGCTCTTTTCATTCCACTCTCCCTCTTTTTATTCTAACTTTTCCTTCCTCCTTCCACCTTTTCTCTCTTTATTCTACCCTCACCTTCTTTATTCCGCCCTCCTCTACTTCATCATCCCCCCCCCCCTACCCCCTGCCACTCTCTTTATATATGAAGTAACAGGAGCTCACGATGTTCAACATAAACAAAATATGAGAAAGATGGAAAGACATGTAAAACAGATGAAGACAATATTTACATATGATCTATTTTACACACACACACACACACACACACACACACACACACACGCACGCACGCACGCACGCACGCACGCACGCACGCACACACACACACACACACACACACACACACCCGAACGCACGCCCAAACACACACACACACACACACACACCACACACACACACACACACACACACACACACACACACTTGCAGATGTATGGTCACTGACCGTTGGATGTCCCCAGATGCTGGCACAGAAGAGATTAATATTTTACACTTTAGCACGTTCTTCATCATCCCTGTCTCCTCTCTCTACCCTCCTCCCTCCACGCTCACCCCCCCCCCTACCTCCCTTCATCCCTGTCTCCTCTCTCTAAACCCTCCCCCCTCCACGCTTACCCCTACCTCCCTTCATCCCTGTCTCCTCTCTACCCCCCCCCCCCCTCCACGCTCACCCCTACCTCCCTTCATCCATGTCTCCTCTCTCTAACCCCCCCCCCCCCCACGCTCGCTCACCCCTACCTCCCTTCATCCCTGTCTCCTCTCTCTACCCCCCCCCCCACCCACGCTCACCCCCTACCTCCCTTCATCCCTGTCTCCTCTCTCTACCCCCCCCCACCACGCTCACCCCCTACCTCCCTTCATCCCTGTCTCTCTCTCTCTCTACCCTCCCCCCTCCCCACCACACTCACCCCCTACCTCCCTTCATCCCTGTCTCCTCTCTCTACCCCCACCACGCTCACCCCCTACCTCCCTTCATCCCTGTCTCCTCTCTCTACCCCCCCCACGCTCACCCCCTACCTCCCTTCATCCCTGTCTCCTCTCTCTCTACCCCCCCCACCCCCCACCACACTCACCCCCTACCTCCCTTCATCCCTGTCTCCTCTCTCTACCACCCCCCCCCCCCACCCCCCACCACACTCACCCCCTACCTCCCTTCCACTTCAGCTTTCCCCCTGCAGAATTCTGTGCCAAATCATTGTCTTCCTGATGGTGGAATTGTTCGTCTGCTGCTGTCCCACACTACTTATCTGCTCAGCGT
>JADBJO010004480.1:142500-147500 GCA_016801955.1 Conus betulinus
CCGTGCCAAGTGGTTTGTGGGTGGGTGGGAGGAGGGGGTCGTGAGAGTGTGAGGGGTGTGTGTGTGTGTGTGTGTGTGTGTGTGTGTGTGTGTGTGTGTGTGTGGGGGGGGGGGGGGGGGGGGCTGTGTGTATGGTGTTGTGTGTGTGTGCGTGTGTGTGCGTGTACGTGTGCGTGTGTGTGTGTGTATGTGTGTGTGTGTGTGTGTGTGTGTGTGTGTGTGCGCGCGCCCGCGCGCGCGTGCGTGCGTGCGTGCGTGTGTGTGTGTGTGTGTGTGTGTGTGTGTGTGTGTGTGTGTGTGTGTGTGTGTGTGCGTGTGTGTGTGTGTGTGAGTGTGTTTGCGTGCGTGCGTGCGTGCGTGCGCGTGCGTGCGCGCGCGCGCGCGCGCGCGCGCGTGTGTGTGTGTGTGTGTTTCAGCGAATCGAGCACCGCTCACCAAAAGTGTAAGCGCGGGAGAGGAGAAACACAAGTGTTTCGAAGCTTAAATGGTGTTATTTAAGCAGTCTTGCCACGTAATCCACAAACACAAAAAAAAGTGACTGAAGATCGAGTCAACACCACCAACAAAAGCCTATCTCTTTGAGCCACATTTTTTTTTTTTTTTTTTTTTCAGTTTAGCAGATCATGAAATACCGCGTTCTGGGTATAGACGAAGATTTTGAATAAACCACCACATTTTCAGAAACTGGTTTGTAGTTTAGTTAACATAATAATGATGATGATAATAATAATAATAATGTTAACTTTTATAGCGCCTATTCTCTAAAGATTAGGGCTCTAAGCGCTTTACATTTAATATAATAAACACTGGTTTACACAACGGGCTGCCTACCTGGGTAGTGCCGACTGAAGAGCTGCCTGCCGGCGCATCATTCAGTCGTTTCTCGTGTCATCCGGTCAATATGTTTCACTCAGTTTCCTTATTTCCTTCATTCTTTCCATTTCTCACGCAGGGTGCATGCTATGTGTAAACGTGTCGTCCATAGATCCATACAACGGCCAAACTGGCCTTCTCTTCCGAAAGTTGGTGATGGGATTTTACGTGTGTGCAAGATTTTATGTGTGCGTTCACAAACGGAACCACGGTTTATAGTCTCATTCGAAAGACTGTATGGGAAATGGAGTCAGAATCAATGTTAACTCTGAGGGAAAAATCCCCGTGTACCGAAACGGCCCGGGGGAGATTCGAACCCGCAACCCAGGATCACCAAGATTACGAGTCAGGTGCTCTATCAACTGAGCAACGACTTAAATCTCATATTGATATTAATACCCGTTAACAATATTTGCCTTTTTTTCACTTTTTTTTTTTTTTTTTTTTTTTTTTGCTATCCCAACTCTGCGCCACCTCATAGGCAGTGCACCCACGCCGCTCATTCCGACACCCCGTCCACAGCCACAGCCGGTCGGCCCGGCCGCAGCCTCGGCACCGGCAATCCATAGGGAGCAGTCAATGTCAAGTCGTCAAGAGAGGCAGCCCACCGGAGGAGACACTGCACTGCTGCCGAGTCACTTCGGTGGTGTTCAGTGGCGCCTGTTCTGATCCAACATACGCAGGACACCACCTACTAAGCCGGAGCCGGTGTGAGTGAGCTCTCCACCCGGAGGGCGCCACCACGTCCGTCCAACGACAACCCCCATGGACTCGCCGATACCGGTGACCCCGACGGAACCAATCAAGGTCACAGACGTGGAGAGGACATCGAAACTGAGATCACCATGCGAGCAGGGCATGAAGGGCCACAGAATTTGAGACATTTTTTATTTAATGCTGATCGATGAGAATGAGAATGATTAAGACGATGCTGCGGATTTCCATTTCGGTCTGAGACTAAATGACAGGGCTGTACTCTAGGCTTCCTTTCATAATACATCCCGGCATCAACCCGGCCCGAGAGATACAGGCACCTGCAGTGTTGGTCATGAAATTTGAGCAACACTCTCAGAAACGTATCCATTAAGTGGTTGAAACTCGACTGTGTGGTCCGCAGCAAACTCAACTCTGGGTAGGAGCCGGTCGGGGCACATAAATTAATTACGCTTATATGATTTGGAAAGGTGCCAACATTTATCACATTAAAAAGGATCGATTCTGTGTGTGGAATGAATGACAGCTAAGTTGACAACCATTGATCGATAATTTTGTAAAATGTAGTAATCTTGAGCAAACAACCTTAGCATGAAGCGCTAGCCAAGATTGAAATCCGTCCCACAATTGGACATATTGTTCAGTTTGATAAAATAGCAACAAAACGTTATCAATCTGGGAGGTCCATTTTATTGCGCGTGCGCAATTCTGTACTTTTTAAGCCATATCTTTTGAGCTTCTTTCCTGCGATCATTATAAATATATCCGTCGTGTGGTCTTCAAAATCATTAAACGAAGATTAATCCATAAGAAATACGTATTATTAACTATGTTACTGCGGTCATGCCATCGGTTAAATCTCTGTCTCTCTGTCTCAGTTTCTCTGTCTGTCTGTAAGTTACTCATGATTTTCGTTTGCATCAAACAATATGTGCATTAGCCGGTGCACTTTTGTTCTCTCTCTCTCTCTCTCTCTCTCTCTCTCTCTCTCTCTCTCTCTCTCTCTCTCTTTTCTCTCTCTCTCTCTTTTTTTTTTTTTTAAGAACTCCTCCTCCTCCTCCTCCTCCTCGTTGTCATCGTCGTCGTCGTCATAATTGTTATTATTGTTGTTGTTATTATTGGTATCATCATCACCATTATAGCTGTTCTTTTGCGGTGTTGTTATCATCTTGATTTGAGTAGAAGAGCAAGTAGCTGTAAAGTTTTTGACTCTCTGTCTCTCTCTGTGTGTGTGTGTGTGTGTGTGTGTGTGTGTGTGTGTGTGTGTGTGTGTGTGTGTGTGTGTGTGTGTGTGTGTGTGTGTGTGTGTGTGTGTTGTGTCCACATTCATTCATGTCAGCGATAATGTCTCGTCAAGGTCACAGGTTTTGGCAGGAGATTTCGAGCTACGCTAAAGGAACATCGTGACGTTCCTTTGTTGCAACGCCTCTTTGAGACATCGCGATACAGAGCATCTCAGCAGTGTTAGGACACTGTATGTCACAGTGTGTTACTGCGTCGATATAATATACAAATGTTGAAACGTTAGAAGACATCTCTTGTAAGCTGAGAGTATAAAGTCGGGATTGAATCAGGACCGTATGAAAGCGTAGATGCGTGGTGTCGTGGTTTTAGTTGCGCCAGTGGCCCCATACCTCCGTCTTCAGCTGGAGTTTTCTTTCGGGTGCCTCACCCTTAGCTCATGGCCCGTACGTCCTGCCCTGTGAGCACAGGGGGGATTGTTTCTCCGAGGATCCCACCCCGTGGCTAGAGGTTATAACGCGCCTCTTGACCGCATGATGAGAGCTCGTTTTAGGACACATGGGGTATTTCAGTGAGGACAACAGTGCCACCTGTTGACCTACCCCGTCCTGGTAGGAACATCGCCAGTTGGTCCGGGACTGCTTATTCTGCCAGGCAAGCCTTGATGCATCGCAATTTGTAATAACGTCGCGATTTGTAATAATTATTACAAATTGCGACGTTATTACAAAACGCGACGCTCGATGCATCGCAATTTGTAATAACGTCGCGATTTGTATTAATCATTGAGCGTCGCGTTTTTGTAAAAACATCGCAGTTTGTAATAATTATTACAAATCGCGACGTTATTACAAATTGCGATACGTCAAAGCCTCACTAATATCGCAGTTAACCCCCATATCTGAGGGCCGTTCCCCTATCCTCCACCCGGGGACCCGCCGGGTTGGGGATGGTCGCCCCACTACTGAATTGGAAGCAGCCTGGCCCCTGTGAAGCGAACGAGGAAGAGGAAAAGAATCAAAATCAGGACCGTATGATCAACAGAATAATGCTGCAGAGTTCTGTAAGAAGGAAAGGAGATCCTCGGATGCAGGAGTCTCAGAAGCTGATTCACACTGCATGCTGATTTACAACCGGCAAACTGACCCAAAAGTACAGCAGGATCTCCTCTGGTGAGATGGGTATGGGAGGCATGCAACTGATTGCTTCCTCTGGACGATGCTGGCATTGACACAGAAAAAACCCGGCTGTTTACGGGGAAGTGAGCATAATGAACTGCATGATGTCGATAACACCACTGGACGAACAGAAGAGACAGTGCTGGTGATTTTTTTTTTTCAATCCCATCTTCTGTGCCACCTCAGTGGTATTGCAGCTACTCTACTCATTCTGACCCCTCGTCCACGGGCACAGCTTGGTGGTCCCGCTACAGCCCCAACACCGGCAATCCACAGGGTGCAGTCGATGTCAAGTCATCAGGAAGCAACCCACCAGAGGAGACACTGCACTGCTGCTGCCGAGTCACTTTGGTGGTGTTCAGTGGCGCCTGTTCTGATCCAGCATACGCAGGACACCACCCACTACGCCCCCCTACTGACGACAATGATTGCTTATTCGCGAAGCCAGCGTGAGTGAGCTTTCCCTCCAGAGGACGCCAACACGTTCACCCGACAGTCCCCACGCATTTGCCCATATCTGCAACCCCGACAGAATCAAACCAAGGCCGTAGATGTGGAGAGGCAATCAAAAATTTAAGTCACCATGTGAGCAGGGCATGAAGGGACACGAAATTTGAGATTTTTTTTAGCGCTGATCGATGAGGATGAAGATGATTAAGATGATGCTACGGATGTATATTATGATCTGATGCTGGACGACAGGGCTGTTCTCAATGCTTACTTTCATAACATATCCCGGCGTCAACCAGGACTGAGAGACACAGGCACCTGTAGTGTTGCTCAGAAAATTTGAGTAACGCTTTCAGAGGCGCCTCAGTTGGTAGATGAAACTCATCATAGTCTTTCCAGTTGAGCCTACTCAACTCTAGGTAGGAGCCGGTCGAGGCAGAATTTCCCCAACAATCAATGATTCTGATGGGAATCGAACCCACGACCTCCCAGCCGGGATTCCACCACGGGGGCTGGTGCTGGAAATAATACTGAAACAGAGTG
>JADBJO010004480.1:150000-155000 GCA_016801955.1 Conus betulinus
ACCAAGCGGACCTGTGTAATCATCTCTCTCTCTCTCTCTCTCTCTCTCTCTCTCTCTCTCTCTCTCAGGACATATGTAATCATCTCTCTCTCTCTCTCTCTCTCTCTAGGCCCTATGTTATCATCTCTCTCTCTCTCTCTCTCTCTCTCTCTCTCTCTCTCTCTCTATCTCCAGGCCCTATGTTATCATCTCTCTCTCTCTCTCTCTCTCTCTCTCTCTCTCTCTCTCTCGCCCCCTCCCCCCCCCCCTCCCTCCCTCCCTCGCGCGCGCGCGCGTGTGTATATGTGTGCGTGCGTGCACGCACGTGTGTGTGTGTGTGTGTGTGTGTGTGTGTGTGTGTGTGTGTGTGTGTGTGTGTGTGTGTGTGTTTTCCACTCGGCACTTGCGACTGTCTTTCCATTGTGTGTAGGTGTTGTCTTTGTTCGTGTCTCACTTGGCTATACATGGTATTATTCCAATTTGACTCACAGATAGAGAGAGAGAGAGAGAGAGAGAGAGAGAGAGAGAGAGAGAGAGAGAGAGAGAGAGAGAAGAGAGAGAGAGAGAGAGAGAGAGAGAGACATGTTCTGAAATCTACAATGAAATGTTGATAATAGTTTTTGTCCCTAGAGAAATTTTCTTTCACATACAATCAAAGAAACTTCATCCTTAACCCTGGAAAAATGATGACATGCAAAAAATATTTAATTTTTCAGGTTCTTGAAGGGGTCGGTAAAGGTAGATTCATCGATATCTTTCAGTTTTCGATCTTTTTAGAATTACTCGCATTTCATATGCAACTTGTGCTAGCTTTCTTCATAATGTCCCCTGCATTTAAGCTGCTCTTCCGCCTTTTTCACAATACCCTCACGCCGATAGAATTGTTTCTACAAAACACACCTGCAAACGATGTATGAACCCTTTACATCAGAATGCTCGTATCTGTATCTTCTGTTGTGTGTTGTTTTGGAGCAAGTCTGATCCTTAATGTGACAAATTTCTTGCATCCATACCCACCTCTTCTCACACATGTACACTAACGTAAAATGAATATAGTAATTTCACATTCTATTCGAATCTGTATGTAATTACACTGTTATCATCACCTCAAATACCCCCACTCTCCCCCCAAAGTCTATTGTATTACCGTTGCTCTCACATCATAGATATTTAGGTGAGTGAACAGATTTTGTATGACATAGATTATGCTTCTGACATCACTTCAGAATGCATGTGTGAACAGAGGTTGGAATGGATGTAGTATACAATGGAAGCAACAGTGCACCCAGGGAACAAAGGGATTTGAGCGCAACAGAGCAGCTGCCACCCAGGAAAGGAGAAAATCGAAGACGGGGCCCACCTTTGCAGGACTCCAGTCCATGCAGCGTCTGCGGAAGACTTTGTGCCTCAAGAGTTGGTCTTCATTCCCACATGAGGACCGACATCAGCAGATGACCTGCCTGCCTACTCATCCGTCGGACACTACGGGAGCATCCATCATCATCATGATAAAATATATACAATTGACTAATAAATTCAGTGGCAGTTTTACCTAACTAACAGTATGTGCTTGAGAAGGCGAGTGCGGAACAATGAATGCTTCTCAAATGAGTCTTCTGCAAGGTTATTGTCTCCAAGAAGGAGAGACAGTCTCCAATGGGGAGGAAACTCACTAACATATAATTTCTGGTCAGATATCAGTATTTTGAAACCTGATTGTTTCTTCTCAATGACTGCAGAAAGTGGTAACTAAACTCGTCTGCCAGCCTGATTGTTTCTTCTCAATGACTGCAGAAAGTGGTAACTTAACTTCTCTGCCTTTTCGGGTTTAGGAAGAATGCTATCCCAGAATAAGCTGGCGTGCAATACCTTAGTACGTTTGTTGAGTTTTCAAAAAACCAACCAAAGGTGCCACCTAAGAAGCAAAAGAAAATCAAGCAAGAACAAACAAGCTACATCTTCTAGTGAAAAGTAGAAAATATAAAAAGACAACCTCTCAAAACACAAGTGCCGAGGGCCAGCCCTTGGAATGAATTCACAAGGGACTAAATTATAATTGACTAATAAATTCCAAGGATAAGTAACCGAGCACCATTCCAGCATCTTACAAAGCAGCTTGGTGTTGCAAAGACTGCAAGAAATATTCAATTATAAAAAAACAGAACTTGCTCTTATGTCTTAGAGTGAAGAAATAAGGGGAAATAAGCATTCATATCTGCAGTGGCAGTTTTGCCTAACTAACAGTATGTGCTTGAGAGGGTGAGTGGGGAATAATAAATGCTTCTCACCAGGAGTTATATGTTAGTGAGTTTCCTCCCCATTGGAGAGTGTCTCCTCCTTGGAGACTATAAGCTTGCTGAAGACTCGTTTGAGAAGCATTTATTATCCCTTAAAATGATATATTCATCACCAGTGACGTTCATATTACACTCTTTACATAGCCATTCATGTCTTTCGATACCATGTTCTTTCTGTTTCTGTAGGGGAGTTTGTGATTACAGCATCTCAATTTCATAAGTTTCACAGACACAGACACAGACAGACAGACAGACACAGACACGCATACACACTCGCACACAGAGATGAATACATATACTCTCTTTCTTTACCCACATGAATAAAAGAATGGGTGCTTTGGAATTCGGGTGACTCATGCAATCTTCCAGTGGAGGGGACTCCAATTTCTCAAGAGAAATCTGTTTTGACGATGAAGATAATATATTACGCAATGCAGTCTTGACCTGCGGCCAATGCTCCGTCCAAAACTCGTTGGTTCGATGCCCCTGCTGTGACAAACAGTTCTTTACTTTCTTGTTCTTTTCTCTGTCTGGAGAGAGAGAGAGAGAGAGAGAGAGAGAGAGAGAGAGAGAGAGAGAGAGAGAGAGAGAGAGAGAGAGAGAGAGTACTGACAGACAATTTCTAAGGGTCGGGATCATAAACCGACTGACCATGAATATATCAATTCTGCTGGGGAAAAAAAAAAACATTGCTGAGAAAAAGATGGAAGATCCACTCTGCCACTTCCTCTCATTCGACTTCCTTCCTGTTCCTGCTCCTGGTTGCATCCTTCTCCTCTCTCTCATCCATCTGTAGTTTTTTCCCGCTTCCCTCTTCGCTCACACGTCCCCTACCCTCTTCTCAAGGTGAATGATAAATTACAAACAAGAGACCCAAATGACCTACCTAATCTGAAAAAAAAAATTCAAAAGCATATGTAGCCAATCAGATCAGATCAGACAACAGTGGAAAGAAACCCTTGGGAGAGCTTAATCTTATTTCTTTGTCATAACATCATGTTCCTTAAATAGAAGACGTCGCATTGGTGAATATTCATGACACTCTGACGATCACTGTCGTAAATGGATCAAACAGTCTAGCACGCAATACCACAACGAAAAAGGAACTTATTACCCCAAATCCCAAATCACCACCGATCGTGGCACTGCATCGGTCAGACTCATGTCGGAGTAGATTAGATGGACTTCTGAAAGCAGTCACAATATCGTAAGGCAAACACATCAGAGGACTTGCCACAGTGGACTTCAGAGGCGGCCCCAAGGTTAGCCAGATATTTTGTTATGAGAGCAATCATCTCCGGGATGGGGCGGGGGGGGGGGGGGGGGGGGGGGGGGGGGGGGGGGCGAGGGATAGAGAGATATGAGAGGCAGAGGCTGAGAGTGTAGCGGTGGTGGAGAGGCGCGGGGAATGGGATGAGAGAGGGGGAAGAGAAAAGATTTACATCACAGCCGCTATATGTATGTGTGTGTGTGTGTGTGTGTGTGTGCGTGCGTGCGTGCGTGCGTGCGTGCGTGCGTGCATGCATGCGCGCGCGCGCGCGCGCGCGCGCGCGTGTGTGTGTGTGTGTGTGTGTGTGTGTGAGTGCATGGCTGATGATTGATTTAGTTTTACCGGATATTTTAGATATTGCCGGTAGAGACCTCTTTTTCTTTTTTTTTTTTCCTCTACTCTTAAAATAAGATTTTTCGTTCTGAATAAAAATCCAGTATCAAATCTAACAAAATACATTCGATCATATCTAAAAGCACAATTTAATTGAAAGCAACATCAGACACAATGAGTGAATTAGGTTTTTAAGAAGTTGCTTGGGTTTATGGATGTATATGTTCAATGAAAGGTGATAAGCGATCTAACCACTGTGATGCAGTGGTCAGCGTCGTGGGATTGTAGGCTGACATTCTGTAGGTTCGAGACCCATCACAGGCACTCAGGTACAGAATTTTTCGGTCCTGGTTTCTAACAAGAGTTGAGTGTTCAATTGGCTTAAATAGGAAGACTGGAGCCACACAGTCGAGTTTCATCCGCTGACGGGGTTTTCCTCTGACGACATATCCAGAACTGCAGGTGGCTGTATCTTTCGGGCCTGGTTAACCGCCTGGAAACATTATCCCAGGGAACGTGGAGCATATCCCTGGCATGGATATCCATGGCCTGAGAGCAGAATTCCATAAGATAATCACTATCATCTTTCATGCTGTTTCAGTGTCATGAAATTCTCAACTTCTGTGACTTTTTATGCCCTGTTATCGTTGTGAGCTCGGGTTTTTTAATTTCTCCTCCAAGCTCATGGCAGTGTTGAGATCGTGTCAAAATTGTTGGTCTCAGTAAGGTCACGGGAATTTTCGTTGAATGGACGTGGTGATGTCCTCTAAAGAGGAAGGACATTCTCTCACGTTGGTTCTGCTTCTAAGAGGTTGTTATCGTCAGCAGGGGGTTTGTCAAGCGGTACCCTGCGGATGCTGGATCAGGTACCCTGAGCATCATTCAATGTGATCCGGCAGCTGTGCAGGATCTCCTCTGGTGGGTGGCATCTGAAACAGATTGCTCCCTGAGGACTGCAGGGCTGGGGGTGTGACCAAACGCAAATGGGCGTGGTGAGTATGAGGGGAGCCGGAGTGAGTGGTGTGTGGAATTGATGCCACTGAAAGCACATGAAAAATGAGACGCCCCCACTCCCTCCTCCTTCCCTCCCCCACCTCATCCCACTTTCCCCGTACCACACT